>ML404898.1:0-23113 GCA_005239525.1 Nicotiana knightiana
AGTTATGAGTTCGGAGGTTTATGTGTTTGGAAGTTTACGGGTTTAGAAATTATAAAGTTTACGAATACGAAATTTCGTGGTTTCAAAAGTTTAGTTGTTCGGAAGTTTATGAAATTTGTGGGTTCAGAAGGTTGTTGGTTCGAAAGTTTATGGCTTCATATTTATTGTATCTAAATTATTTATGAATATTCTTGGCAAGTTATTTTCCGTAATTTGCGTACCAAACGTCGGAAAATGAATAAGTTTATTACTTGTTTTCCAAGAGAATATTTTAATTGAAAATATTTCCGTTATACCAAACACACCCTTGTTCTTGTGAATTGAACTTTTAGGGTATGGGTTGAACTTTTAGGATATGAATTGAACTTTTAGGATATAAATTGAACTTTTAGGATATAAATTAAACTTTTAGTTTATGTTTAAATTCTTAGGACATGAATGAACTCATAGTTTATGTTTAAATTGAATGAATTATAATTAATTATATATACTATAATTTAATTTTGGTGTAATTAGGAAAATTTAATTATCTTAATTAACTAAAAATATTTAATTAATTTATAAAATTAGAATACATTAAGTAGTTCTAATATTTATGAAAATATCTCCATTTATTTTTGTTTCTTTTTTTTTTTTTTGTATAGTTGGAACATCGTACTTGGATGTACAATAGGAATTATCCTAATCGGCGAGGATTGGGGTTGATGACTTTATTAGACATGCAATGTCACTTTCACATACCAAATTGAAGGAGTAATTAGGTGCCCTTGTGTCATGTGCGATTGTGTGAAGTTTAAAAAACTGGAGGAAGTTAAGCTTCATCTTTATAGGAAGGGGTTTATAGAGAATTACTTTGTGTTGACTAATCATGGAGAGATCGATGGTAGCCATGAAATATTTCATAACATGGTTGTTGGTGAAATTATTAGGTCGGTGGAGAATACAAATCATGATTCTAGAATTCAGGATATGGTTGCGGATGCTTTTGTGATGCACTCCGCGGGTGAGCCCAATAAAAATATTGAACAAACTCCTAATGATGATGCAAAACGTTTTTATGAACAGTTAGAGGAAGCTAGTCGTCCACTATGTGAAGGAAGTCGGCACTTTGAGTTGTCTGTTGCAATTAGATTATTAAGTATCTAATCAGATTGGAATATTTCTCAAGCGGCTATGAATTCTTTCATTGACCTTATGAGTGAACTAATTGACCCAAATATCAACTTACCTAGTGATTTATATAAGGCAAAGAGATTGGTTTCTAAGTTAGGACTTTCGTCAATGAGAATTAATTGTCTGAAGATGGTTGCATGTTATATTTTAAAGATGATGCAAATTTAGAAAGTTGTAAATTCTGTGAAAAGCCTCGTTTCAAAAGGCTTTCCAGCAGGAGATGCATTATTTACTTCTTATACCTAGGTTAAAGAGGTTACATGCGTCGATGAGTTCTGCTCCTCATATGAGATGGCACTTTGAAAATAGAAGACCACCTGGTGTTATGTGTCATCCTTCAGATAGAGAAGCTTGGAAGCACTTTGATAGGACATATCTAGATTATGCTAGTGAACCAAAGAACATTCGGTTAGGTTTGTGTGAGGATGGCTTCACGCATTTTTCTATATTTGCGACACCATATTCATGCTGGCATGTCTTTCTTACACCTTATAATCTACCACCTGAGTTGTGTATGACTAGTCCATATATATTTTTAAATTTTATTATCCCCGGTCCACGTAATCCAAAAAGTTTGATTGATGTATAGTTGCAACCTTTGATTGATGAGCTACAACAGTTGTGGTATGATGGTGTTGAAACATATGACATATCAACCAAGCAAAATTTCAAATTGCATGCTAATTTAATGGGGACTATTTACGATTTTCTTGCGTATGGAATGTTGTCTAGGTGGATGACTGATGGGAAGCTAGCTTGTCCTTACTGCATGGAAAATGGTAAAGCATTCACCTTGAAACATGGCCGAAAGCAATCATGGTTTGATTGTCACAGTCAGTTCTTGCCTGAGGATCATGAGTTTAGAAGGATGAAAAATGCATTCAAAAAGAATAAAGTGGAATGTGATACGCCACCTCCGATACTTTTAGGTGAGGACATTTGGGAGAGGGTCCAGAACTTCAGTAAAGTTACTGAAGCTCCAACTTATAGATTCCCTGGATATGGTGTTACTCATAATTGGACGAAACAGAGTATATTTTGGGAGTTGCCTTATTGGAAGGATAATATTCTCCAACACAACCTTCATGTCATGTATATTGAGAAGAATCATTTTGACAATTTGTTCAACACAGTGATGGATGTTAAAGGTAAGACAAAATATAACCTGAAGGCTAGAATGGACTTACAAGAATACTGACGGGTAAGAGTTGTGTTATTTTTCCGTCTATTATTTTATAATATTTTTACTAATATATTCATGTATTTTTATTGTTAAATTGCAGGTTCAAGCCGGGTAAGAAGACTCTGAAGATAATCACTAATGCCATCAAAAAGCTTTATGATGAACCCTTATGCAACTTGGACTGATTTTTTGTTCTTGCTGAAGGAGCAAATTTTCAATCAGTTTAAGGTATAAATGTTCTTTTAAGTCGTTTAATAATTTATATTTATTCTGTTTTCATCTAATATTTAACTTTTGAAATGCAGAGCAAGGGTGTATGGGAAGACCACTATAACGGGAAGTGGCTATAAATTTTCATCATAAAGCTCGCAAAAGATTGGCGGATCATTTCTCGGATGCTAGAAAGAAGAACAAGAGGCCTGGTTGGTGTCTTGAGCATTTATAGACTGATTTGTTAAGGAAATGTTAGATCGTGGATTTCTTAGAGAGGAGCGAAAAAGGAAAGAAAGCTCGCTCATTCGAGAAGGGAGGCTCCTTGCACACTGGGGTGATATCAGCCTGAGGACAGTAAAAAAAAATTGGTAATTGCTTAAATTATTTTATTATATAAGTATATCAATTCTATTTATTAACTAAATTAATTTTTTTTCAGGACAATAAGTATGGACGTCCAATGAGCCATCATGAGCTATTCAAAGAGACGCATATTGTAAAGAATAAGAAAGAGGGGGATGGAGATAAATGGGCCGAGGACCGGGCAGGGACTGCATATGTAAGCTTTCAATTTTGTTTAAGTGTTATAATTTACTTTTATAAGAATTTTTTAGATACTAATTTAATTTAAAATAATATAGGGTCGCTACTGAAGTGACGTGGAGGAATTCATTCGTAGTCATCCATCTGGTGAATTGGGCGAGCCAAGCCAACCTTCGGACGAGGATGCTGAAAGAATATGGTTTGAGGTTGTTGGCGGTCCAAAATGGGGGAAGGTATACGGGCTTCCTATAAAAAAAATCCATCGCTATAGGTGTGGAGTGCAAGGAACGGGGACTTCCTCGAACAGCGAGGAACTTAATAGGGAGAGCCTCATATTTATGCGGGGGACAGTGAAAAAGCTTACATCCGAGCTAGAAGCGGCCAAGGAAAGAGAAAGGCTTAGAGATGCTCAATTCCTTTGTATGCAAACTCAGATCAGAACTCTCTTATCTACTGGATTTTTTCTGTTGCCCCGGTCTCGTGAGTCATCGCTAGAGGCTCGACCTACACGTGATCGCTCCTTCCCGTCCTCCACAAGACCGTTCTCTATACCGTCTTGTAGATGAAAGTTCATCAGACGGTGATGATGATGTTGTAGAAAATACTCCTTGACCAATATTTTGATATACTTTTAACTAGACTAATAGAACCAGTTTTGAATTAGATTAAACAATTTTGAAGTTGTTGTAATTAGGTTTTGCTTGGTTTTGGATTGTGATGTTCAATTGAACTTTAATTTGTTAGTTTTAAAGTATTAATTGGATGTTTGGTTGTTGTTTGTTGTTGTTAGGTTTTTTGTTGGATTTATGGTGAATTAGGGGTTGTATGAGGTGATTTGGTGGTTATTAGATTTGAATTGGGTGTATTTGGTATGTTGTTTTATTTGGCAGGTGGTGTAGCTACCAAAATAGGCATTTTCTGCCAAAATTAAACCCAGAAAACCGACCAGCCTTGGTCGGTTACTAATAAAAAAAATTAAATTGCACATTACTGACCAATGTTGGTCGATTAATGTACAATGAATTCCCAGAATTCAACATTACCGACCAAGTTTGGTCGGTTTTCTGCCTGCCCAGTCCAGTTCACCAACTAATTTTGGTCGGTATTTTTACATTTTAATTATTTAAAAATAAAATATATTTTTCAGTACCGACCAAAGTTGGTCATTTTTTTTAAATTTTAATAATTTATAAAAAAATATATTTTCCAATACCAACCAAAGTTGGTCGATGTTACGACCCAAAATCCTAACTTAGGTCGTGATGGTGCCCAACAGCGGGGTCAGGCAAGCCAACACTCAATTTACTAAGGGTTCTTTCTTATTAGATTAAACATTTCGACATATACTCAGTTCTTAAAACTTAAAACATAATTCGACCAGGATATTAGCCAGTTTTTAATCAAAAGCGGTCATGAGGAGGCGTGAGCCAATATATATACAGACCCGTAATCCATGATAACCACCACGTGTGTGCCAGAAACTAGTGTCACAAGTCCTACGGGCATAATAACAGAATATACAAAAGATATAATATACAGTCCCACTGTCTGAAAGAAATAGACGGGAAATAAGAAAAAGAAACTCCATGGTGCTGCCGGAGATCGCCAGGAGAAAGTAGCTCACCGTGAAGTCAGGTCCGTCTATAATCAGAATCAAGCTCCGGTCTGACAACCAGATGCACCAGCCGCAGAACCTGTACAATTAAGTACAGAAGCGTAGCATGAGTACATAAATATATATGTACCTAGTGAGTATCCCGCCTAACCTCGAAGAGGTAGTGACGAGAGGTCGACTTGACACTCACTAAGGTCCAACAATGTAATTTAACATAATATGATGAAAATGGTAGGCATGTAAAGGCAGTGAAGCAGCAAATATATAAGGCACTGAAATCCAAGTGAGTACTGGAAATAAATAAACAATTACTACTTCACCTTCCCCCAAATATCTGTCAAATCAATGTCCATAAATTTAGTAACAAATAAATCATGCGCCTACGGAATAAGGACAACCGGCCTGAGCCATAAGATAGTCATATATGTGCATTGTCGAGGGTCGAACGGCCCGAACCATAAGTGCACCTTGCCATAAAGTACTCACATCTATGCACTGCCGAGGATCGAACAGCCCGAACCATAAGTGCATCTTTGCCATAAAGGAATCATCTCTATGCACTGCCGAGGATCGAACGGCCCGAACCATAAGTGCATCTTTCAATCTGCCGTGGCGTACGACCCGCTCCCATAAGAGTGGGGGAAATCACACTCCGCTCGCGGAATGTAAATTGCGAAGCGGTCACATGCACACACAATATTCCTTTAAAAATTACTTTTCAGTAAACAATTCCTTAAAATTTCTCAAATTCCATGACCTCAAGGAAATAAGCCGCATGTAACATTTAATTTATTAAGAATATAGTTCATTTCAAGGAAAACACAAGGCATGATGTGGCCTAACTACCCGGACATAATAATAATAGTCGCTATATACGGACTCTCATCACTTTGTACGTACGTAGCCCCCACAATTATCACACATAGCATTTGAAAATGCCTACGGGGACAATTCCCTCTTACGAGGTTAGAAAGGAGACTCACCTCGCGTCGCACCTACTCCCCGGATCAAGAATGCGCCCGAAACTCCGAACTCGTCACCCAAAGGACTCGAAGCTAACCAAACGTTACGTAAATATATTAAATTATACTCAAAGCATGGAATTCTCCTATTATTTAGTCAAATTCATCATTCCTGAAGAAATCCCAAAATCCAACCCCGGGCCAGCGTGCTCGGATTTCAAAAATTCTTGAAGGAAACACTCACACATAACCTAAGGATCATTAATATATGATTTTTGTATGATTTCATAACCAATTCACGGGTAATTCTCTAAATTCTCGAAAGCCCTAGGTTACTACCCAATTCCTTAATTTTTCACTAATGAGGTAGTTAAATTCAACTAGGAATTCATTCATTAACTAACTTTAGGGTAGAATTTACTTACCTCTCAGTGGCTGGGTCGTGGGACTCTTTTCCAAGCTCTCAAAATCGCCTATGGTGGAAGAAAATGGAGTGAAAATGGGATAATCCCGCACTTAAAGACCTTACTGCCTACAGGGGTTTCCACACCTGCGACTCGACGACCGCACCTGCGGTCTCGCACCTGCGAGCAATAGCTCGCACCTGCGGAAAATAGGACAAGAGCCTGGGCTCGCACCTGCGGTCTGGAGTCCGCTCCTGCGGCTTCGCACCTGCGGGAAAGAGCCCGCACCTACGAGAACTGGGCAACCCACCTGGGGGTGCACCTGCGAGGCCTGGACCGCAGGAGCGGTCTCGCAGCTGCGACTGGGCAACCACACCTGCAGTCACATCAGATCAGGTGCACCAGCAACTGCTTCAGCTGGTTTTTGGCCTCGTTTGGTGCCCGAGAAGCACCTGGGCCCACCCGAGCCCCCGTCCAAATATACCAACAAGTTCCAAATCATAATACGGACTCGCTCGAGCCTTCGGAACACCCGCAACAATGCTAAAACTCAAAATCACACCTCAAAACCCTTAGAACCAAACTTAGGAATTTTAAGTTTTCTTGACTTCGCTAACAATGCGCCGAACCGACCTATACTACTCGGAATGACACCAAATTTTGCAGACAAGTCATAAATGACATAACGGAACTATTCTCGGTCTCGAAATTCCGTTCGGACCTCGATAACACAAAAACACGTCCCAAACCACAATAGGAACTTAAGGAACTCTTATTTCAATATTGGGTGCTGAAACGCTCCCGGATCATCCGAAACCCATTCCGAACATACGCCCAAGTCCGAAATCATCATATGAAGCTAGCGGAACCGACGAAACTCGATTCCGATGTCGTTTACTAAATTATTAACCGAAGTCAAACTTGGCCTTAAAGGCCAACCTGAAGGAACCAAGTGTTCCAATATTGCTCTAAACACTTCTGAATCCCGGACCACCCGCCCCCGCAAGTCATAAATCACAATAAGCCGCTATGGAAAGTTTCAGTTAGGGGAACGGGGTCCGATAACGCAAAACGACCGGTCGAGTCGTTACAGTCGATAGGAAAAATTAATAAATTTAATACACTGACCAAGTTTGGTCGGTATAATTAAATTAATAAAATAATATTCCGATCAATTTTGGTCGGTAAGCCAATTACATTGTCAAATGGTCGTGTAGAGCAATGTTGGTCGGTAATTTCCGACCAACTTTGGTCGGTATGCCCTTCCGACCTTCAAAATACCGTTCACATGTAAATGGTCGCGTTTTTAACGGTTATTGGCCATTATCGGCCAACTTTGGTTGATCTTTTTGGACAATTTTTCCAGAATTTCTAGTGATGTGAAGATAAAAATACTTTCTATATCCACGACTCGAACTTGGAATCTTTAAATTAAATAAATAAATTCTATACGCCCCGTCATAACCGTCGGTGGTAATCATAGATAACATTAAATATCTACGGTAAGAAATTTAAAAATATAAAACTCGGGGAGTAATCATGTAGAAGATAAATGCCGTTTCGAAGTAAATCAAAGACTATAGAGTTTAGAGAGGTATTTAATTTAGCATTATTATAAACACTTTCAATGTAAAGAAAAAAACGGATTTAGAGACTGGCCAAAAGAATTTTTAAAAAAATATAAACAGGAAATGTTTACAAGAAAAAGGCTGTTCATTCAAATGATCATCTTAATTTATCCACATATTCTTGGAACAGTCCAATTATATATTTTTGACTCCCTTTCGTCACTTGGCAAAGACATATAATATTTCCAATCATCAAGGGCCATTTTTAGGTTATGTATTTTATTACCAAGTATACCAAACTGGATAAGATAAGGAATGAAAATACTTGGGAGAGGGTGGGCGTTGCTCCCGAGGACGACAAGATGCGGGAAGCGAGGCTAAGGTGGTTAGGGAACGGGCGGAGGAGAACCATAGATGCCCGATTAGGAGGTGTGAGCGGTTGGCTTTGGCAAGTACGAGAAGAGGCAAAGGGTGCCTAAGAAGTATTGGAGCGAGGTGATCAGGCAGGACATGACACGGTTTTAGATTTCTGAGGACATGGCTCTTGATAGGAACATGTGGAGGTCGAGCGTTAGGGTGGTAGGCTAGGGGATAGTCGAGAGTTCTTCCTTTTTTGTACCGGATAGTCTGATAGAATTTTGTTTAGGTTTGTTAGCGGTCTATGGCGTGTTCACATTGTTGTTTTACATAGTTTTGTGTTATTGTCCTTTCACTTATTCGTTGCTGTTATTATCTTTCTGACATCTTTTGTTGTTACATGCCTTTTCTTTTGTTTCTTTTCTGATATTATTGTCTCTTCTATTGAGCCGAGAGTCTCCCGGAAATAGTCTCTCTACCCTTTTCGGAGTAGGGGTAAAATCTGCCTACACTCTACTCTCCCCAGACCCCACTAATGAAATTTTACTGAGTATGTTGTTGTTGTATTTTATTACCAAGACCTATACAACAATTTGCACGCATTGTGTACACAAGATTAATTTTGAATTATTATAACCACATTTATGAGTAGTAAAGGGAAAAAGAATGATTTAGCTAGAAAAAAAAAACAGCTAATGTTTACAAGAAAATGATCATCTTTATTATGAGGGCTAATCACTTTTCGTTCCTGTAACTAAAAAAACTTGATTTTTTTTCTTCACTTCAGCTTTGAGATGATTTTAGCCACCGAGAACCTGCTCAATCATCTTTGGGCGTTGTTTTCTCGATCAACTATCTGACTTATTCAGAACGACAGTGAATAGTAGTCATTTTTATGAAATTTTATATTCCACGCGTAAAACTCTAGGAGATTGTTATGAAGTTTTACTTGTAGAATTTGAAACTCAATGCAATGACAGTTTTCCAATTACATGGGAAGAAAAGTGATTTTTTATGAATTTTAGCCCACATATTCTTGGAACAGTCCAAGTATGTCTTTTTGAAATCCTTTCACCACTTGGCAAAGCCATATAATTTTTCCAATCATTAATGGCCATTTTTAGGTCATGTATTTTGTTGCCAAGACCTACACAACAATTTGCATGCATTGTGCCAACCAAATTAAGATCTTTGCTAGGTTCACAAAATCCTCCAAAATAAGCTGTGTCCAAAAACATTATTTTCAGTTTAATTTTCTTGAGAAATGGATGAAATTTGATTATGTTGAGCACGTCTTGATCATGTTTTTCTGGATAAATCTTTCTTGCGTCGTACCAAAATTTGTAAAATTGGATCGTTTGATTATTAGACTTCACATATTTGAACCCTCCGTTTGGCGCATTCTTCAGATTGAATGAGTTGTGGACATAATGATCACAAGCAATTTGAAAATCGGCATGTGAATAAAAATGTGCAAATGGTCTTCGAAACCATAATATATCTGCATCCTAAAAACCACAAAAATTAAAAAGAAATTATTAAATAAAATGGTCAAAAATTGTAAAATCATAACTATGATATGAAAATAAGTAAAAAAGTAAAACCACCTAAGGTCTCAAAATTTGTTACTTGGTTCATTACTCATTATTCCACTGGTCTCCATTTCTTTATCTTAATGGTCGAGCAAGAATGTTTTTATTTTTTAATAATAAAAGTTAAATACTCATTCATCCTTTATTAGAAATTTTTGGCTCAAGCTTTAACTGTGTCACCTTTGTTATAGGACACTTTAATCCCAATGTAAAAAATTTCAGTGCGAATCTGAAATTAGTCGGCTCAATGCAAAAATTGAGTATCATAAAAATAAAAAAAATCCGATCTTTGAATATCCAAGAAATAATTTAGAAAACATATATAGCAATTGCAAATGGCATCATTTGAAAAATTATAAAAGCAGTTTAACTTTAGAGAAATGACCAATGAAAAATATATTATAAAAGAGAGAGCTATCTTTTATTTTTCAATAAAGATGAATGGTTTACATCATAAGAAGATTGCACTTAAAAGATGTGATTTAGAGGTCAATAAAGTAGGTGAAACCATAAAAAATCAGAATTCAAATTCTAGCAGAAATAAAAAGACATAGTGGGAGGTAGTCTTCCATGCAAATATTTTTCATGGTTAAATTATAACTATTCTTGCTTAAATTTTAACTTTTAAAGTGAAATTTCTTGGTTTAGTATAAATATCTGATAGCTGGCGGATAGTATTTATCCTTGGACACCATTGTTTAACAGCAATAACAACAATAACAAATTCAGTGTAATTCCACAAGTGGGGTTTGGGGAGGGTAGTGCGTACGTAGCCTTACTCCTACCATATGAAGACAAAGAGACTGTTTCCAATAGATCCTCGGCTCGGAAAAGAAAGCTTACCGTGAAAATGAAGTTATATCCCATCTGGAGAACAATACGAAGAAAATCAATTCTCCTCCACATCATCTTCAAATAATCATCACTCATAAAATGTGCTTCCCCAGAGAAATCAACTCCATTTGTGATCAGTGCGTAGCAATTTAAGTGAATCTCCAAACAACGAGAATACGCAGTTTGATCCAAAGCTACTACTAATACATGATTCAATAGAGAATTTGTATTGTTTCCAATTCTAAAGCTCTCCAAAAAAAGATCAAAAATGGAATTTGGAGCTGTCCATGCTGCATTTAGAGTTGTTATGATCACTGTTTTGTCTGCCATGGCTGCCTCTTTTAACACTTGTTTTAATTTACTTTGCTTCTTGCTCTGAAAATGTCCACGAAATTAATTAGGTAAATACTTAGAAAAAGTTTAAGTTGTTAAATGAATATAAACAATAGGGTCATTTAAATGGAATTACAACTTTATTCAATAAGACCTGAACATGTTAAATTATATTGATAGCGTAAGTATTCATTTCAATGTCAATGTATATAACTTAAATTCAATTGAAAATAGGAGGAAATAATAAGTTCATCGTAATTGTTTAACACAGACGTTTTTTACGGTTTTACATACGAATAGTATACTAGTTTCTATCTTCCTTGAGAATTCCAAATAATAAACAAATAAAAGGATCATTGGGAATAACAATTACACTTTTAATGTAATTAATTTATTGTAATATAGTAAACTTTTTTATTTTCTAGAAACAAAGTGCATTATGAAATATAGAAAAGAGTAATAGATAACTCACTGTTGAAGGTAGAATATTTCCTTGCCTGAAATCTTGAGAGAATGAAGAAAAGGAATTGTAAGAATTTGGAAGGGATTCTAAAGGGTATGTAGTAGAGTGACAATAAAGAACAAGGCAATAAGTAGAAATTGTAAATAATAAGATGAAAATCTTGATAACTTTACAAGAGAAGAGGAGTTGGTGGTAATGGTGATGGTGATGGTGGAAGGGCGGGAATTGAAGGCCACCGACTTTGGTGGTGGCGGCCTCCAACAACCGTTGGTGGTGGTGATGGAAGGGCGGTAATTGGAGGCTGCTAGATTTGCTGGCGGCAGCCTCCAACAACCGTTGGTGGTGGAAGGGTGGTAATTGGAGGCCGCCCGATTTGGCGGCCTCCAACAACCGTTGATCATGGCCTTTGTTGTTTCTTACTCCTTTAAAATCCACCATTTTTGTCAAATTCAGTTCTTGTGTATACTAAGAGCCATGCCCTTCTATTTAAATTATGATTATGATATACAAAAATAAACATTCAACTTTAATGTATACTCAAGCAAAACTACCCTCTATAATTTCTTCAAATTTTATTATTTTTTTTTGCCACTCAATTTAGCTAGCCTAGTTGGGCAAAGATACTTAAGAGTTTGCGAAAAAATTTATTCACACTCGGTGTATATGTTATGCATTCATTACTTTGATGTATGTGTAGACCGCTAATATACTTCTTCCCAGAAAAGAAAAGTAGCAATTTTAATTTCACTTTAGAGAGTCTATTTACATAAATATATCATCAAAGTATGTACAAAGAGTAGAAGCACCACCCCATCAGAGGCGGAGTCAAGATCAGAAGCTTATGTGTTCGTAATTTTATTCTTTTTAAGTTACTGACTTCTAAATTAACAGTTTGTATACATTTAATGAATTTCTTAAGACAAATACGAGATTTGAACTAAAATTATCGAGTTCGGCCGAACCTGCAACGGTAAAGTTAGCTCCACCCCTCCCCCTCCTCATCAAATATAAAAATATAAGAAAGGGAAGACTTTGTTGATTAGTATATGAATTTGGTAATTTCAATGAAAGAATTTTGGCAAGATTATCTGTAGCATTCAAATGCAATAAAGCATTGTGGCTTTCAATTGCGTTAAGGAATCCCTGTAGCACATGAAAGTGTTGAAGTAAAAGTTATACTGAACGAATACTTTAATTAATTAATTTTCTTATGTCTTTCACACTCATAGCTTATCTTGTAAACGTAGCAAAGTTTTCTTACTTAATCATAGTCCAATTAAGTCAATATGAAATGGGATTAGTGCATTAAAAATTATATATAATCCATAATCAAGACTAGTCAATGCTATTTTTAGCAAACTAATTTTATAATTTTATTCCAATTTGCAACCGGGAACTTTAATTTATGGCGTTTGTCACTAGGCAAGATTTTATAGTTTCCAGCATGATATCAGTATTGAGGCTCAATTAAATTGGAATCCGTGCCGGGAAATTTCATATTGATGGGTAAAGTATTTTTAAACAAAGACGATTTCATAACCTTTATTGATGCCCGATAATGTTTCCAAACTTGTAAAAGAAAAGGCTAGCATATCTCTCATGTGTTTCTTTCTAAGGGCACAGCTAGACAACAATTGAGTACCACGTAAATTTTCTCCCACTTTTCAAACCTTAATAAGTTACGTAGAGAAACTATGAGTATAAAAAATTTAAATTTTGATGGCTTTTACAAAATTTCTAATATATAAAAGCATTTTAGTCTATAACAATATGTAATTTGTCTTACTTTTATATTATTATGCAATTTATTTTGTGAACAGTTACTTGTAATTATTTTTACGTAATAATGATGTAAAATATTGTTTTATGGAGGCGTTGTGAAAGGAAAAGCCGTAAAGTCGTGGTCGAAGCCAAATGCTTCAGTACTATTTTGAACTGTTGTAGTGTCTAATTTTTAATTTGAAATTGAATAAATTTAGCATGGTGTTAATGAAGAAATTAGTTTAATTGATCCTCGAAAAATAAAATGTGACACTTAAACTAGGACAAGTGATACTATACACGAAAACTATTAACTTTTGATTTCTCGTGTTTTCTCTTGTCGTTTCTATTTTTGCGAGTTTGGTTTGGAAAAAGATAGTATTGGTCTTCTTTAACTCATATAGTTTTCATTTTTATTCATCAAAAAAGTTTTTGTTTTTTATTTCTTTTTATGTTCCTAATTAATCGTGCCCAACTATAGAATGGGCACGATTACCTCTCTCCCCGTTCTAGCGTCCAAATAGGCCGATCGTTCTAAGTTATGGGGTGGTCATTCTATTCTCAAAGTCTTAACTGGCACTTTGGTATAATATTTTAAGGGCCAATTTGAATAATGTTGGCCCTTGGGGTGGATTTTTTTCTCCCTTTTTCTTTTAACATTATACCTGAATACGACATTGTAAAAAAGCAAATATACAACTAAAAATATCTGATTGTATGTATATAAAAAGGAAAATCCAGATGTTTTACTTAATTTCTTTGGTGAAAAAGGAAATTCAGATCCACCATTTGTTACGTCTTGACCCATTGGCTCCTTGAAACCATCTATCCCACTTAACATCTGATGGGCCTTTTGTCCTGCAAAAGCAAACCAACATTCACTTTATTTTGTTTGGACGGTTTGGAATTTCATCCCTCTACTTATCTTCACTTAAATATCAGATTAAGAAATTTAACTTAAACAATTGCCTACCAAAAAAATAAGTGCAAAATATAAAATTGACAGGTCGGTTGGACTAATTACATTCATTAGCCAAAAAATAATATATATATATATATTTTTTTTTTTTCTTTTTTGTAATACACATATATACAAAAGCTATTATTTTTTGGAGCTGCTAAAAATATATATTTCTTAAGAAATTAACCGACATATATATAGACACACCCACACACACACTAAGGAGACCGGACACGAAGCCCCTAAATAGTTAGGAGAAAATAAAAGAGAAGTAAGGACAGAAGGCAAGTGACGATTATATAATTAAACCCGCAAAAGATATAGTTAGAGTACAATAATTAAATAAGCCGAAAGATCCGGCCATATAAATAAAATGCAATAAAAATAAATTATGTGGCTTAGCCAACCATAATGTAAGAGTAGGGGTGTTCTTAAAAATCGAAAAACCGAAAACCGAACCAAACCGACCAAAAAAATCGATACATTTTAGGTTTGGTTTGGTTTTGGTTTTGAATTATAAAAACCGATCAAATTTGGTTTGGTTTTGGTTTCAATCAAAAAATAGCCGAAAAAAATCCGAACCAAACCGATTATAAAAGTTGCTATTTAAATTTATCATTACACCTATATATATGTATATTTTTTATATAAATTTTCTAAAATTTTATGGCATATATTAGTCGTTTATATTTTTAGTCTAGTTCTTTGCTATTTAATAATCTAATTTTTTGCCTTTACATTCTAGTTTGATTGGTAATTTTCTTTCGCTAAGTATAAAAAATCTATTTCATACTAAAAATAAATCAATTTTTAATTGAGTACTTAAATTATTCATCACTATTTTATTCAATTATCATCAATATATCTTGGTTTATGACAAATTTCTCAAAGAGCAATTGATTTGATAGTGTTATATTGAAAATGTAGTCGCCGGAATATGCACTTGGTAGAGTATGTCCCATATTTAAGAAAAAAACCGATAAATAACCGAAAAAAATGAAAAACTGACAAAAACTGAATCGATAAAAAACCGACTTAATTGGTTTGGATTGGTTCCAATATTTAAAAAATCGACCGAAATCGAACCATGAACACCCCTATGTAAGAGTAATATAAATAAACTTGATTATTATTCAAACTGAAAAATTGATATTACAAGTTAAAAACTTATAATAGTATGCTAGAGGGAATAAGCTCTAACCAATTCTAGAAAGAGGGAGAGAACTATTTTTCAAGTAGTAGTATAATGTAGTGTGTTTTACAAGTGACAAGGGAGTTATTTATAGCCAAAAACTAAAACAAAATAGTGTTTTCTAATGTCATAGATGATGGCATTAGGAGTAAGTGCTTGTTGATGTCGGTGTGATGTCAATATGTTGTCACGCTGATGTAATCCCTGATTATTTTCTCGAAAAATTATTTCGGGGTCTTTTTTTTCTTCTGATAATTTTTCAGACGAAGATGCTTGACATTGTTGACCTGAAATTTGTGTCTTGATTTGGTGGAGAATTATTTCTATTTTTCGGATAAAATCAAGTTCACTGTTGGAACTGCTAGTTGTGCAGCTCAATAGATTTTTGTTGTAAAACTAAAATTTGGGCAGGATCTGTTATGGCTAGATCTTGTGAATTAGCCAAAAACCATTTGTTTATTGTTGGGACATATGCTTCAGACGGATCCCAATTTTTGTACCTCCGTCAGTGGCCTTGGAGGGCTAACCACGGTAGTCTTTTGTGTCTTTCTGGTTTGTGAAAGAAAAATTTTTGGGAGTAGATCCACGGGATGTGAATCTGTGAAAAAATTATATGAGTATGGGTATATGTTGCTCACTAAAACACCTGTGGCAAGAATAGCCATATCCTTAGTTTACTAGCGAATGGAGAATTTTAACCTTATGAAAATAAGCAGGCCACTACTGATGCATAAACCACTAAGAAAATTCATAGATTAATTGTTTACCTCAGATGATAATTCATGAATATTTTTCAAGTTGGTTTTGAAAGATGAAAGCATTCATCCATACTATCTGATAGTCATAGTAACTATAAAATAATTGAATAAAAGGCTGAAAAAGCTTTTTGTATTTAGCTGGATGTGTTCCCTATTCTTTTGGTGAGATTATTTTGTTAATCCACACCGTAGTATGTTGGATATATGACTGGGTCTGCTTATTTTTGGGGGGGTTTAAATAAGCAGGATCTGGTGTATGTGAGAAAGAACTCATAGTATTTTTTTAGTATAATTGGGAGTTTTTTGTATGAAATTGGCTGACGGACTAAGTATTTGCTTAGCTACCTCTTGGGGTTGAAATGCCATAATTCTGGTTCAATTTGAATAATTGGGTAGACGCTTTCATTCTTAATGTAAATGGATTTCTCAGAGGAGGAGCATTTACTTGAAGAAATAGGTTGTGACGCTAGTGAAGAAAGTGCTTGATTGGATTCTAAATGCACCGTGCTTGTGTATTGTGGGATGTTGATAGACATCCAGTGCGTGCAATGAGGCTTTTGGTCTCCACTGTGCAATGAGGCTTTTAGTCTCCACTGATTTTTGTGTGGTGCTTTTAGCAACTATAGGATGTGAGGAAGTTGTGTAGATTTGGGTCACTACGAGGTTGGAACAATATGCATGGCTTTGTGCCGTCACATTGAAACAATAATTTTGATACAATTCATACTGATCTCTCAGTTGGTTTCTAAAAAGTTCAGGCATGGTCATTTGATATTTGAATCCCGTGGGTTGTCGCCAATGCATGAATTCTTCATCCGATCAAGGAGTAGACATGGTCTCGGCTAGTTGAGTTTGGGCTTGTCGAGTTTCTTCTTCCTCAACTAAGTCTTCCCTTTTTTTTGTACTGGAAATTGAAATGGCCTCTGAATTTTCTAAGAGATAAGCTTGGGGAACTCTATTCATGGCATTTTTTGTATTTGAGTTGGCTTGGTCCAGCTGTGTCTTTTGAGGGTTGCTTGGAGGCAAGTAAAATGGTTTGTTGTTGGGATATAACACCTGTTTGGTATTGTTTGGATACTGCTTCAGTCAAGGGTCAGGGGAGTAATGATTCTTATTCTTGTTTATAATTTGCTCTTATGTGGAATTGATGGATCAATAAACTTAGATATATGGACACATGGATCAATAAATTGTATACCTAATTACTTACAGATCTGACTATGGCTTTCTTCCACCCTTTCTCTTCCCCTTCCTAAAATTCCTTCCCTTCTTCAACTTCAGCGAGCTCAAATTATGTTCCAGATTTTGTTACCAGAGAATTCTTGCAAGGGAGATAAAATGTCTTGGAAAAAAAAAGATAAAAAATTCGGATACTCAAATACCTGCTCTTCCTCCATCTGAGGGAAATATGACTGAAGCAGTATCCAAACAGTACCAAACAGATGTTGTATCACAATAACAAACCATTTTAGTTGCCTCCAAGCAACTCTCAAAAGACACAACTAAATCAAGCCAGCCCAAATACAAAAAATCATCTGACCACACCATGAATGAAGTTCCCCAAGCTTATCTCTTAAAAAATTAAGAGCTCATTTCAATTTTCAGTACAAAAAAATGGGGAGACTTAATTGAGGAAAAAGAATCTCAACAAGCTCAAACTCAACTAGCCCAGACCATGGCTTCTCTTTGATCGGATGAAGAATTCTTGCATTGGCGACAACTCATGGGATTCAAAGTTCAAATGATCATGCCTGACATATTTAGAAAACAACTGACATATGAGTATCAATTGTACCAAAACTATTGTTCCAATGTGGCGGCACAAAACCACGCATACTCTTCCAACCTCATAGTGATCCAAATCCACACAGCCTCCTACATCCTATAATTTCCAAAAGTATCACACAAAAATTAGTGGAGACTAAAAGCCTAATTGCACGCACTGGATGTGTATCCAACATCCCGCATTGCACAAGCACGGTGCATTTGGCACTCAATCAGGAACTTTCTTCACCAGTGCCATAACCTATTTCTTCAAGGCTCCTCCTCCGAGGAACCCACTTACATTAAGAATGAAAATGTTCATCCACTTATTAAAATTGAACCAAAATTATGGCATTCCAATCTCCAAAAGGTAGCTAAGCAAATACTTAGCCCTTCAGCCAATTTCCTACAAAAACTCCCAACTATACTAAAAAATACTATGAGTTCTTTCTCACATACACTAGATCCTGCTTATTTAAACCCCACAAAGATAAGCATACTCAGTCATATGTCACACGTACTACAGTGTGGAACAACAAAATAATCTCACCAAAAGAATAAGGAACACATCCAGCTAAATACAGAAAACTTTCTCAGCCTTTTAATCAATAATTTTATAATTACTATGACTTTAGGTAGCGTGGATGAATGCTTTCACCTTCTAAAACCAACTTGAAAAACATTCATGATTTATCATCTACAATAAACAATTAACCTTTGAATTCCCTTAGTGCTTTATGCATCAGTGGTGGTATGCTTATGGTCATAAGGTTGAAATTCTCCCTTCGCTAGTAAAAGAAGAATATGACTATTTTTGCCATAGGTTTTTCAGTGAGCAACAAATACCCATACTCCTTTAATTTTTCCTCAATTATACATCCCATGGATCTACTCCCAGAAGTTTTCCTTCCACAAACCAGAAGCACACAAAGGACTACCGTGGTTAGCCCTCCAAGGCCACTGCAAGCGATACAAAATTGGGATCCATTTAAAGCATGAGTCCCTACAATAGACAAGTGGTTTTTGGATAATCCATAATATCTAGCCATACCAGATGCTGCCCAAATATCATTTTTACAACAAAAAGCTATTGCAGCTACACAACTAGCCAATTCCAGCAGAAACTTGATTTTATCCATCAAATGGGAAATATTTTCCACCAAATCAAGACACAAATTTCAGGTCAACACTATCAAGCATTTTCATCTGAAGATCATCATCATCATCATCAGAAGAAGAAGCCCTGATTTTATTTTCTCAGAAAATAATCAGGGATTATAATTGACATCACAAATGAATCATCCTTGACATCAACAAGTACTTACTCCTAGTGACATCATCAATAACATTAAGAAACTCTATCTTGTTTTATTTTTTGACTACAAATAGTCCCCCTATCACTTGTAAAAATATACTATATACCACTTGAGAAAGAATTCTCTCTCTCTCTAGAATTAGTTAAAGCTTACTCCTCTAGCATGCTATTATAAGTTTTTGACTTGTAATATCAATTTTTTTCAATTTGAATAACAATCAAGTTTATATTTATGTTACTCTTGCTTTATGATTGATTAAGCCACCTAATTTATTTTATTGCATTTTATTTATATAGTTGGCTCTGCCGCCTAATTTAATTATTGCATTCTAACGGTATATTGTGCAGGTTTAATTATATTATCGTCACACGCTTCCTATCCTTACTTCTCTTTTATTTTTTTCCTAATCTTTTAGGGGCTTCGCTTCAGGTCCTCTTTCACTTGTAAAAACACACTACATGCAATAATCTTTATATATATATATATATATACATGTGTGTGTGTGTAACTTCCTTATCAGCTTTTTGTTTTCAAGTGATTCGAATTTGCGGCGTGCATCTAACTCACTCATCACGTATTGTACTCTTCATACTAGACCAAAGCCCTTGAGACTACTACTCCCTTTTATTAGTTGTGTCACATAACTTTTTGATGATAACATACTATTTTATGTTAACATTAGAGATATTTAAGTCAAATTTCAAAAATAAAGTAGAATATGAAAATCTACGTGGAACCTGTCTTTCTTCTTTTCATTTGCAAAACTAAACAAGAGATATGAGGGATTTTCATCTCGAAGCAATAGATGTTGTTGTTCAAAACACCTTTTTTATTTTTTTTTCTTAATCATAAAGAAACCTTAGTTTCTTTTTGAAAGTTCATATCTAATCTAATAGCCTATTTAGTCGAGCTTCTAAAATTAGTATATTTTGAGAAGTATTTTTTCAAAAATATTTTCAGAAATACTTGGTGAGAAGTAATTTATATATTTGGTTAATTAATTTGAAAAACACTTTTTAGCAGCAATTAGTGTTTAGCCAAGCTTTTAAAAAGTGTTCTAAGTATATTTTTCTCAAAAGTGCTTTTAAAAAAAAGTACTTTTGCGAAGAAATTACTTTTTTTTACTTCTCCAAAAAAACTTCTGCTTTTATTTTCTTAAAAAAGTTTCTTTTAAAAACATAGCCAAACACTTTAACTTTGAAAAGAAAACACTCTTTTGAAAAATTTTGACCCCGGAGAAGCTAAGCCAATCAGGGTATAAGTTCTTGTTTTCCGTCCACCATGTTTTCAAACTCTGTGGAGCCCAAAATAGGAATACCATGGTTGAAATGATGTCTAAATTTCTAGGTGAAATGACACAAAGAACCACCAAATGACGTGGTACAACTAATGGGATTATTGTTCCTTTAATTAGAGGTCTCGGATTCGAGTTATGAGAATAAAAAAATTCTTAGTAGGGCGCGATTCCTCCCGAATAGGGCCCTGCACAGCGCGAATCCAAATACAGCCGGGCTTCAATGTGGGTATCGAACACCGGGTGAAAAATCAAAAAAGATAAAGAAAGGAATAACACAAAGATAACAATTATTTCTTGTAGGGAGTCACGGCAAAGCTATTTTCTTTTTGGTTTTCCTTTCTATGTCTAGTACTTATATTGGGGTCCGACTAAATTTGAATTTGTGTTGGAAAGTCTCACATTTGAGATAAAATGCTCCATAATAAAGGCGACTTTATAGTTTATACTTAGGAATCGAACTCGAGACTGATAAAGAGAATTCTTACCATTCCATTACAACTCTTATTAATGATCTCCGTAAAATTTAATATTTAAGCAAAAAAGAGTAGAAGGACGGGTTCATTATCCATATGAACGATGACTACTGACACTCCGTTTGAAAGAAAAAAAGTCATTGTGGAAGGTTGTAGCACTAATATTCCACTCTTGGAAAAATAGAATTAAAACTGGGGGTTTACATTTCATTGGTCTTATTTCAACTTAACCTAAATTAATTTTTTTGGAATCAATTTTATTAACCAAAACTAAACATATTTTACAGAATATAATCTAAGAAATTGCCAAATGAAGAACTAACAAAACGCTACAAGCTAAAAAATCAGTGATTGAGGCAGTTGGCTCAATTGACGAGACACTATGGAGACCCATGACTTTGGAGTTTAGGAAAAAAGTATTTTTTTAAAAAAATCTTAAATATATATAAAAATTTTGTAGCGATAAGATTTGAAACTTGTGATATTAAACGTATCAAAAATATGAGTAATAACTTCTTATTAAGACAAAATGAGAAGTTTAAATTTAAATCGTTCTAAAATTTATAAAATATGTCATTAATTTGGAAAATGGTCAATAAGAAAATAGTGTTACATTTTCTTATGGAGGCAGCTGAAATAGAAAACAAAAACTGAACAAATAACATTCATAAGAAGTGTAAATTTGTGATAATTCTTACACTGGAAGCAGAGCATCAGGTTTGGATTCTACGATTGAAAGAAATCTGCAATAAAATAAAATAAAAATAAAAATAAAAGAAAATAAGCACACTCAACTTCAGATGTTTTCTTATAATTTTAAAATAAGGAACTTAAGATAGGGTATTTTATTTTAAACACTCCAAGTATATGATAATCACTTATATATTAAAAGGGTTAATTACACTAAATACTTTTGTAATATGACTTAATTTTGGACACATTTCCTGTATTTTAAAATCAAACAATTACACCGGCTATACTATAAAAATCTACTCTTGCACCTCCTATGAGGTATATCCTAACTAAGTATATTGAAATATAATTATTGAAAACAAGTTGAAATTATAAATAAAAAGAATATCATTTGTGTAGGATTTTTATTATATATTAGGTTTAAATATATTTAGAAAACTAGGAAGAACATCATTATATTTAAGAGTTTCGAAAGATAAAAATATTTTGTCAACCGTCAACTTATTTAGTAATTTGTGTCAATTTCTATTTAAATGCTTCAAAAGATATGTATTACAAAGAATATTTATTCTCTTTTTCAATAAAAAGCTCCGATAAAGATTTTAATAAAAATACATATAATTATTTTATTTATAATTCTAATTTATCTTTCAATAATTATGCTTTATATTTTAATATACTTAGAATCTACATCATAGGGGTTATAAGTATAGGATTTTCATTGTATATAGGGTGTAAGTGTTTGATACTAAAATACAGGGGATGTAACTGAAATTAATACAGGAAAAGAAAGGGGTGAAGAAATGAATAATCTAAAAACTTACTCTTTGCAGACTATGGAGGCCTCTCCACATGATTCAAGCTGCTCCAATTCTTCCTGCAATATAAATTTACAACACTTATAATTCAAATTCAAACAACAACAACAACAACAACAACAATAATAATAATAATAATAATAATAATAATAATAATAATAATAATAATAATAATAATAATAGAGTTTAAATTTTATACTTTGATCTACTTATAAAGCTCAATCAGATAACTTCGTAAAATAATTACAAATAGTATTATGATCAACATTAATCAATAACACGATGAAAGTGTTAACTAATCTACTATTACAAATTAAATTACAATGTAAAAAATCTTTAACCAATCAAAAATATAATTTAAATACATTAAAAAAGAAGAAGAAAAGATATTTCTAAAAGTGTATGAGCTTATGAACCAAAATTTTTATCGTCTAAAAGACCACATCGTGCTCAATCAAATAATAAACATCGATAATGATTTGGTTTATCTTCCCGAATTAGTAGAAAGATAATATTGTTTTATATTTCATGAAGACGAAAATCATACCTTGTCTATTAATTATAAAGGAAAAATATGAAAGAAATGAAGACCTGAATAAACTGAATTTGCTGATCGAGAGAAGCAATGGTAGCAGCCATACGATGTTTCCCCATAACAAAATTAAAACTTGTTCTTGAAATAGGCTTTATAATTGTGTCAGCCATAGGTGAAGAAGGAGAAAGAACTTCTGGTTGAAGCTCAATATCAAGTTCTTGTGTAATTGATGGTGATTCCATTAAAGCTAAGATCAAGAAAATGAGAGTTTTTTTTTTTTTTTTTTTTTTTTTTGTTTTTGGGGG
>ML404898.1:32723-48329 GCA_005239525.1 Nicotiana knightiana
TTCCCAAAGATGCTCAAATTTTCCCCCCCCCCCCCGGTCGGGGTCGCCAGTTATTTGAGGGGCCTGGTGACCAAAAAGGAGCAGGAAATAATGAATGCCGTGGGGGGCGCTTATTTGTTCAACGAGGCCCAACACGTACTAAACAGGGTAATTTTCGAACTTTATTTCACACTTCCTTTGTACTTGTAGATTATTCTTAACACCTTTTATCTTTATTTTGGGTGCCGCATCATGAAGTCTTTTTCACTTCCCGAGAGGAGCATAAGGCCAAAGTTCGGAGCCTTACTAGGAAGAGCAATACTTATCGGCTCCTCAGTGAGTGACTTCAAGCTGATATAGTTGCAGCTCGAGATGAACATACTGACATGGCCGAACAGGTATTCCCAATGCTCCATTATAGTGGTGTCGAGTTAGAGATAACAACTAATTACTCCATTATGCAGATCCAACTGAGGCTCGAGTGAATCGACCAGCTCAACAAGCAAGTGGACGACGTTCGGGCCGAGGCCGATGTTTTAAAAGAGAGCATAGACGTCTTGGCTGCGATGAAAGATGTTGTTCAGGCTCAGTTGGAATCGGCTGAGACTCATATTCGAGCTGAGAAAGAGAAGAACTCGGTGCAAACCAAGAAGATCAAAGATCTCCAGTCTCAGCTGGATTCGGCCGCCAGAAATCTCGAGGAGTCTAAATCTGAAGTTGTCAAGGCCCGCATCCAGGCCGATGAAAAGTTGGCCCAGTTCAAAATTGACGTTGAGTCCATCCAAACCAAAGCCACAAGTATGATTGATCACACAAAGTGGCAGGCTCAGACGGAGGCCCTCGAAAATGCTCAAGCCCAAGATTTCAATTTCGCGGCCGAGATTGACAACGCCCGAGCAAAGGAACACCGGGCTCGGAAGTTGGCCTTCCCCGAGGATGACTCCGATGAGTTTGAAGAAGAAGATCTCAAAGACGGGGATGCCTCTTCCGATGAAGACCAAGCTCCATAGGACTTAGTATTTTTTCCTCTTCTCTTTGTACTTTTTCCTGGGGCCGTTGTAAAGAATTTTGATTGGGCCATACTGCCCTTGTAAATGATTTTTGACATACATATAAAATATTTCTTTCCTTCTGTCTTATAAAATTATGAAGTTTCATTCTAAGGTCCGAGGTTCAAACAATTGGATTGAAACCGAACTAGTATAGCCCTTAAGCTTTATGATCGAGCGAGGGTCCGCTCGAACTCAAACTAGAGTAACCTTTAGTTTTTTTAGTTGAGTGAGAACAGTCTCTTGAACTCAAAATAAGGTAACCATTAGGTTTTTTATTTGAGCGAGGATGGTCTCTCGAACTCAAAGCAAAAACAGCCCTTAGGCTTTTGTATTTTTTGCATTTAGGCTGATTTGGCCTTTGTAAAAATATTGTTTATGGCTTTCTCCCCTTTTCAGCTTGAAAAAGTTTTTTTATCATTTGTATTTGCAAAAATTGTAATGCCTTAGCATGAAATAGGAATTTTTTGAGAGTTCGAACAATTTTTTACTTATTAGTGTTTTCGAGGCTTGATATTATCGAAGCCCTATATGATTTTGCCGGGGTAACCTCTACAACCGGTTATGAAAAAAATTCAAAGACCTATTTCATTACAAAATTCAGACATCTCTGAACCATGTTAATTCATCCATTGCCTCTTAGTTCGGGAAATTTCCCCCTTGGGCTTATTTTTCCGTTTTACTTCGAGCTTGCCTGAAGTGTTAGTCCCCGATGGGGTGGCCATGGCCTATAAAAATCATGTATTGCCTAAAAGGTCTTATGATCTCAAAGTTTTAATAATTTGATCTCATTTACTTTTTGGACGGCAGTCCCCGAGTATGGGATAATTATCCGAACTCTGGTTATGATCGGCTCTTAAGCCTGTTTCGATAACAGATCGAGAGCATGAAACTGTAAAGTAGAAAAACTTTTCTAAGGCATGATATATCAGCTAGAAAAAATACGTCTCTTTATAAATGATTACACATGCGTACATGTTTCGTGCCAATGCTCAAGAAACCTATGCAGGCACGATATCGATAAGAAAAAATACTTCTTTTTATAAATGATTACACATGCGTACATGTTTTTTTGCCAGGGCTCGAGCAACCCGCGCGGGCACAGTTCGTTTGACCGTTTGGCCCTTACAAATTTTACCTATTGAGACCCAGCTGCTATGAAGTAATTTCCTCGCAACAATGTTGAAATTCGAGGTTGATTGCAAAGAAGACTCGGGTACTATTGAATTGTTCTAAGTTAACATGATCAATGGTTGTCTCATTAAAAACCTTGTCGGAAACCCATTTGGGACAAAACCGGTCTAAGGGAAAAAGAGTGCAACGCGTGCTTTCAGACCTAAGGAATTCGTGTCGAAGAATCCATCGTTGTTTTTGGTCAAACACCTATAAGAGTCAGTTTAAAATATAAATGAAAATGGAAGGGGTTGTACCTTAGCAGTAGTATCGTTTTAGGTGCGATATGTTCCAATTTCTTGATAGCTGTTCGTTGTTCATCGTGCCGATCTTGTAGGATCCTTTTTCCGGTAATTTCGAGAATCTGGTATGGTCCTTCTCATTTCGGACCCAGTTTTCCTACATTCGAATTTCGGGTGTTGAGGGTGACTTTTCTTAGCCCCAAGTCCCCGATGTTAAAATGTCGAAGATTGACTCTTATATTGTAGTACCTTTTGATCCGCTATTTTTGGGCGGCCAATCGGATGAGGGCGGCTTCGCGTATTTCATCCAACATCTCTAGGCTCGTATTCATGGACTCGTTATTTGACTCTTCCGTTGCATATCGGAACCTGATGGTAGGTTCCCCGACCTTTACCGAGATTAGAGATTTGGTGCCATAGACTAACGAGAACGGCGTTGCTCCTGTACATGACTTCGACGTTGTGCGCCATGCCCAAAGAACCTCGGGCAGTATCTCTCTCCACTTCCCTTTCGCATCGGTCAATCTCTTTTTAAGATTCTGAATGATGGTTTTGTTGGTCGATTGGTCTTGTCCGTTCCTTCTGGGATGATAAGGCGTTGATAGGATCCTTTTGATCTTATGATCCTCGAGAAATTTGATCACTTTGTTGCCGATGAATTGTTTTCCATTGTCACATACAATCTCGGAGGGCATCACGAATCGATATATGATATGGTCCCAAATAAAGTCTATGACTTTCTTTTCTCTGACTTTCTCGAAAGCCCGTGCTTCAACCCACTTAGAAAAATAAGCAGTCATAAATAAAATAAACTGAGCTTTACCTGAGGCTGATGGAAGGGGGACGACCATGGGGATAAGACCGAGTGGAGCCACTCTTCGGGTTGGTGAATCATTGGCGCATACCTTTGGAATTTGTCGTATTTTCGAACGAATTCCTTTGAATCTTTCTCCATGTAGATCCAATAATATCCTGCCCTGATTACTTTGTGGACCAATGACTCGGCACCGGAATGATTTCAACAAGTGCCTTTGTGAACTTCCCGCAGGACGTATTCGGTGTCTCCCAGTCCCAAACATATTGCCAACGGTCCATCAAACATCCTTCTAAATAGCGTTCCGTATTCGGATAAAGTGAATTGTGCCGCCTTTGTGCATATAGCTCTCGACTCCTTCGGATCTGGTGGAAGCTTCCCATTCTTTAAGTACTCTATGTACTTGTTTCTCCAATCCCAGGTCAAACTTGTGGTGTTTATCTCAGCGTGGCCCTCTTCGATCACTGATCTCATGAGTTGTACGACAGTCCCCGAGTTGAGTTCGTCATCTTCGACCGATGAACCTAAGTTTGCAAGAGCGCCGACCTCGATGTTTTGTTCTCGAGGTACATGTTGCAAGGTCTATTCCGTGAAACGATGTTGAATAACCTGTAGTTTATCCAAGTACCTATACATTCGGTCTTCTCGGACTTCAAAATCCCTGTTAACTTGGTTTACCACGAGGAGGGAATCATATTTGGCTTCTATGACATCCGCTCCCAAGCTTTTAGTTAGTTTAAGACCTGCAATCATGAACTAATACTCGGCCTCATTGTTAGTCAACTTTATAACTAATAGACTATCTGACTACATTACCTGTGGGTGGTTTTAGTATGAGGCTTAGCCCGAACCCCTTCGCGTTCGAAGCACCGTCCATAAAGAGGGTCCAAACTCCCGAAGATGTACCCGATTTCATTAGTAGTTCTTTTTCAACCTCGGGTACGAGGGCCGGCGTGAAGTCGGCCACGAAGTCTTCCAAGATTTGAGATTTGATGGCCGTTCGGGGTTGATATTCAATATCGTACCCCCTGATTTCTACGGCTCATTTGGCAAACCCGCCTGAAAGTTCGGGCTTGTGCAAAATATTTCAAAGTGGATAAGTCGTTATAACACATATTGGATGGCACTGAAAATATGGTTTTAGTTTCCTAGATGCACTTATTAAAGCAAGCGCTGATTTTTCTAAGTGTAGATATTTGGTCTCGGCCTCACCTAAGGTCCGACTAACATAATAGATAGGGAATTGCGTACCTTGTTCTTCTCCGACCAGGACTCCACTTACCGCTATCTCCGAGACTGCCAAGTACAAGTAAAGTTGTTCGTCAATTTTCGGGGTGTGAAGCAGCGGCGGGCTCGATAAATACCGCTTTAGTTCCTCCAAGGACTGTTGGCATTCCGGACTCCATGTAAAATTACTCTTCTTCTTAAGCAGCAAGAGGATCTCTAAATGAATTGCCCTAGGGCGGCTATGCACCTCGTTAGCCTCTACACGACCTTTACATTATACACTATCGTGATATCCTCGATAGCTTTGATTTTATCGGGGTTGATCTTGATCCCCCGATTGGACGCCATGAAGCCAAGAAACTTGCCCGAGCTGACCCCGAACGCACACTTTTCTGGGTTGAGCTTCATATTGTACTTCTTCAGTATATCGAAAGTCTCCTGCAAATGATTTAAATGGTCCTCTACTCGCAAAGACTTAACTAACATGTCATCAATATAAACTTCCATTGATTTTCCTATTTGTTCTTCGAACATTCGGTTTAATAGGCGTTGATAAGTTGCACCAGCATTTTTTAGTCCGAATGACATTACATTATAACAGTAGGTGCCTTACTTAGTGATAAATGAGGTCTTTTTCTGATCCTTCGGGTTCATCTGTATTTGGTTGTACCCGGAGTAGGCATCGATAAAACTGAGAATCTCGTGGCCGGCCATGGCATCGATCATACGGTCGATATTAGGAAAAAGAAAAGAATCTTTACGGCATGCTTTATACAGGTCTTTGTGATCTACACACATTCTAAGCTTATTTCCCTTCTTACGGACTACAACTACGTTTTCTAACCATTCCGGATACTTTACTTCCCGAATGGATCCTATTTTGAGAAGTTTGGTTACCTCGTCTTTGATGAAGGCATGTTTGACCTCGGACCGGGGCCTTCTTTGTTTCTTCACCGGGTGGAATTTCGGTTCCAAGCTCAGTTTGTGAGTGCTAATTTCCGGTGGGATCACTGTCATATCGAGGTGGGACCAAGAAAAACAATTAATGTTAGCTTTAAGGAAATGAATAAGTTTTTTCCTGAGCTCGAGGGTTAACCCCGTGCCTAGGTATACCTTCCGTTCGGGCTGATGCTCAGTCAGTGTGACTTGTTCTAGCTCTTCGACCATTGACTTGGTGGCGTCGGAGTCGTCAGGAATTATGAAGGACCGAGGGATCCAATAGTCGTCATCCTCGTCGATCCCTTCCTTATCTGGGCCGAAGCCGATGTATGTGGCTGCTATTTAGCCTCCTATTTTCCCTTTGGATTCGATCCTTTTGTATAGAGTTCTGATACCGGTATTACTTAATCGACTGCGAACATTTCTTTGGCGACAGGTTGCTCTCCGTATATCGTTTTAACTCCCTCTGAGGTCGGAAACCTCAAATCCTGGTGAAGGGTCGAGGGTACTGCCCTCATGTTATGGATTTATGGTCTTCCTAACAGGACGTTGTACCTCATGTCACCCTCGATCACATGAAACTTCATTTCTTGGATGGTTCCAACCACGTTAGCCAGCAATGTTATTACACCTTTAATGGTCTCAGACGCCATGTTGAAGTCGTTAAGTGCTCGGGTTGTGGGCATAACTTGATCCTGTAGGTCGAGCTGCTCTACAACCCTCGATCAAATAATGTTGGCCGAGCTACCTGGATCAATCAAAACACGTTTAACTTGAGTTTTATTTATAAGAACAAATATTAGTAATGCGTCGTTGTGGGGTTGTGATATCCCCTCTACATCTTCGTCATTCAAGGACAAGGTCCTTTCCGGTACATAATCCCGAGTTCTCTTTTCCCTCGTGATCGACACCTTAGTGCGCTTGAATATGGGTCCCTGTGGAATATCGACCCCTCCAACAATTATGTAAATTACGTGTTATGGCTCCGCTTGTTCATTCTGCCTGTTTGCATCCATGTTACTGAAGTGGTTCTTATCCCGATCGCTTAAGAATTCTCGAAGATGCCCTTCGTTGAACAACCAGGATACTTCCTCACTCAGTTGTCTGCAATCTTCTATTCTATGGCCATGGGTGCCATGGTAATTGCACATTTGACTAGGGTTTCTCTAAGCCGGGTCAGTCTGTAGAGATCGAGGCCATCTAGTGTCTTTGATACGCCCGATGGCTGATACGATGGCCGATGTATCAACGTTGAAGTTGTATTCTAGTTGAGGTGCTTTTTTGGGCTCGACATTTCTATCAAAACCGGTCTTGCTCATGAGCCCTCGAGATCTCTGACCTCGACCATTTATTTTATCACTTCGAACGGGGTTGCGCCCAGGCCTGTTCTTTCTCCAATATCCAATGTATGGCTGATATCGATCTCTGCTTGAATGTGGTTCCTGGTCAACATCCCTTTGAACTCTGCTGATGGACCTGTATGGATAAACAGACCTAGAAGGATCCCCCAACTGGCCATCCTCGACCCCGATCTTTGACTGGTACCGATTATGCACATCAGCCCAGGTTATAACTGGATATTTGATCAAGTTCTGCTTTAACTTTTGTGAGGCAACCGAACATCGTATGTTTAGGCCTTGAGTGAAAGCCTAAACGGCCCAATAATCTGCCGTTGGCAGTAGATCCATACGTTCCATTTGGAACCGAGATACGAACTCTCTGAGTATCTTGTTGTCTTTCAGTTTCACTTTGAAGAGGTCCGACTTCTTAGTATCGACCTTTATGGCTCCGGCGTGTGCTTTAACGAAGAAATCTGTGAGCATGTCAAAGGAATTAATGGAGTTGGGTGGAAAATTATGGTATCATATCATCTCCCCCTTTGATAAGGTTTCTCCGAATTTCTTCAGCAGTACGTACTCGATCTCATCGTCCTCTAGATCGTTCCCCTTAATTGCGCATGTGTAAGAAGTGACATGCTCGTTGGGGTCGGTAGTTCCATTATACTTGGGAATTTCTAGCATACAAAATTTCTTTAGAATGGGCTTAGGAGCCACACTTGGGGGGAAGGGCTTTTGCACGAAGTTCTTTGAATCCAAACCCTTCAAAATCGGTGGTGCCCCCAAAATTTGATCAACTCGAGAATTGTACGTTTCCACTTTTTTATCATTTGCTTTGATCTTCTTCTCCCCCGATTTAATTCACTTTGTCAGCTCCTCGAGCATTTTCATGATAGCGGGGTCGGTACCTGATTCATTCACATTTGACCTTCCGGCCACAAGTTCGGCCCTGTGAACAACTACCGTGATGGCTCGTGTTCGACTCTACTCGGTGCATGGTTTTGATTTTGGAGTTGTGCTATTGAAGCTTGTTGAGCTTGCAACATTTCAAATATTACTCGAAGGCTGATTCCTCCGTCTTCGCCGCCCTGTGCATTCTGATTGGCTGATCGAACGTCTCTACGGATTCTATTTTCGGGGTCGATGCTCAGATTTGCATTTAGGGCAAAATGGGAACTGACGTCGATGGGGTCTGCAACTGATACTCCCTCGAGTTAAACCTGAGGCACTTTGTTCCCTGGGGCGGCTATGTTGTCATTTTCGCCATGGGAACCGAGGCCATTGTCGATGTGTGTGGGTGCTGTTTAAGAGTTCGACATGCTGATCCTGGAATCAAAAACACTTAAAGGAACAAGTATAAAGTAGTGTGTGTGTTACGAAAATTAGTACCAGGCAATCACCATTATCCTTAGCCTCACAGTGGGCGCCAAATTGTTTACCCTTAAAATTAGATAACAATTAAATTTATAAGTGGTTTAAGGATATGTTATATATTGCTTTGTTATGCATGAAGATGATGTTTACAAAATGATTAGAACCCCCTTGATTGAGGAATTCTACTTATGGTACAATTCGAAATACAGAAAGAGATCTCCTGCTTGGCTAATCAACCGACCTTGGCTTGATACATGTCGAGATTTCTGTCATGACCCGTGTCCGGTCACGAATATCCCAGCTTTCCGTTATTCGACTTAGCAAGCTTCCTTCGATCTCGCTCGATCTTTATCATGCTCGGTATCGATCTCGATCGGTCCCCAAATCACGATCTCAGCAATATATCTTCATGTCACGACCTGATATAACTCGAGGTTGAACCTTGGCCTGCCGCCCCAGTCTCAATCAACCATACAAAATCGAACGAGCCTGGTTTTGACCGTATACACACTTATTTACAACTTATTTACAATTTTCATACATTATTTTACCCAGTTAAAATACATCTACTACACCATGCAGCTTAAATATAATTTTCATACAAATTTTATACAATTTTATATTTTATATCTGATTTGTATATATTTTGTATGTGGTGTGTGTTTCTTCCTCTCTAAAATTCCAATCAAAAGTTTCTCTCTTAATACAATTTTTATAAATATCAATAACTTTATGTAAAAAGATTACATTGATAACTTAAATATAAATTTTATACAACGATTCATACATTATACAACTATTTTTCAACTTTCATACAACATTCAAATAAAAAAAATATATAACTACAACAAAAAATAATTTACATACAATTATACTACTACTACGATTTCGTAAGTATATTTTATGTCATGTGTTCATCTTCTTCTTCTTCTTCGAGTTTCAATCTGAAATTCAGCCAAAATCAAGTCTAATCTTCACTAAACACCCTCAAAATTGAGATATAAACTCAAAACAATATTTCTGGTTGTTTGTAACAACACACAATCCAAACAAATAATGGTTTTTGAAAACCCAAATTCGAATTCAAAGCTTTAAATCTTTTTAGTGGTTGTCAATGGTGGAGAGTCAAATACCTTCAAAATTTATTGATTGACATTTTCAATTTGAAAACCAATTGTGCAACATGAAAGAAAATTGCTAAGTTAAAACTCTATAGTAAAACGATTGAAATCCATTGATGAATTCCATAATATATACAACATGAAAGGATAAAAAATAGAGGACATCAGAGGAAGAAAAATTGGGGAAAGAACAGAAAATTAGAGATTGAGAGAGATGGAGAGAGAGGGGGGGGGGGGGGGGGGGGGGGACAGAGAGAGAGAGAGCAGGAGGGAGAGAGAAGAAGGATGAGAAATAATTAATTCCTTATTCAATTCCTAATATAAAATGATACTCATTTAATTCTTAAAATATATATAATTGGTAATGCCTATGTAATTAAATTGAAACTTGAGTAGGGAGGGTAATAAAGTTTCAAATAGTGTATAGGAAGGTAAAAATCCCAAAAACTAATACTCTACCTACGAGGTAGGGTACCTGCAAAGTTCGAGCACACATGCTAGGCTTCCTGATTGCAATCGTGGTCTACCATGTCTGGGCAGAGAGGAACCAACGAAGATTTTAAGGGAAGATGATATCAAGCTCTTAGAGGTTGAAGAATATTGTACTGGAGTTGCACCAACGAGGGCAAATTGAATCCAAATGCACAAGGAGTTAGAAAGATTGAGCAAGTACCCTGCTTAGTTGTGTATAGTATAAGTAGAGATAGTAAGTAAATGAGAAGTAGTAGATAAAAAGTGTTTGTTAATTCTATAATTGGACTAGCTCTAGAGTCCAACAGCCAGCGACTGTACATACTATACTTGGTTGAATGAAAATTTTGACTGTTTAACCAAAAAAAATTAATATTCCTAATAAAGTCTAAAGATTGGATGGAAATAACTTAAAATAGTGATCTGAATTCAAGAATTGAGATATGACTTACACCAAGTGAGAAAGTCATTTTTCTCCCTTGGTGAAAAAAGAATTCTCGTTACCAAACATCAAAAAATGACTAATTTTCTTGAAAAATATTTTTCGTCATTCTAAACCTAGAAAATCACTTATATTTTCGATAGCATCTTTCTTGAAGTCGATTTTCGAAATACCAAAAACAAATATACAATTATATTTTGTTCAAGTTTTGTCTCTCTATCCTTAGTGATTGATGGGAGGTAATTTTACCCGTAGGGTTCTAGAATTATATTTTTAATTTTAGCCAATTAGCTTTGATGAAAAAGTATTATGGGTCATTCCAATTGGGTGGTGCGGGTCATTAGTTGGATATTAATAAATATTCATATGAACCAATTATAAGCTGATACATTTCAAATTTACGTCTCATCTAGTCAATCGTTTGTCATAGAATATTTTGAAGCCACAAAATAACTATATGTATTTACGAACTAAAAAGTGGGTATGAAAGGTAATCTTAAATCATTTACTAAACGATAAGGATATTTTGGCCATTTTCCATTCTATTGATCATATCTAGTGTCTCGTCTATATGCATATAGACCAAGATATTGTAGTTGTATGGGGTAAAATTATATTTGTATCAAACAACTGGCACCGAATGTAAAGTGCATGACTGGTGCTGGATGAATCCCGAAGAGAGTATGACTAACAATAAAGATTCAAAGGTTTGATATCGGATAACATTTAATGACCGGCCGTTACGGAGGTTATCAACGTTCAAAGCGAGTCGTTATGCACCCATCAATGGCGATTTTAATCTCACTCAAGAGGGGTTTGATTTTTAGGATCTTGTCTCCCTAAGTAAGGTTATAAATAGGAGAATTAACATCTATTGTGGGGCATGAAACATTCTGTACAAGAAAAGCTATAATCTATTATGATATTACGCTCAATTTTAACATTTGAACACTGCATTCACCCTTGTCATCTGAAAAGCTAAGTCTTAAGTCGGTCTTGTTATCTCCTTTAATTTCATTCATTAATCTTTTTTTCGTTCTTATTTATTAATTATTTTTGGGTCGAATCGATTCGCTTATCTATAAATCACGCTATAAATTCAACTATATTATTTTACACGTAAACAATAGTCTTATTACTAACACTTTAACTTATATCTATTAGAATTATACAAGGATAAAGGATCATACCATGTGATAGCAAAGTACTTGCAGCTATATATGGGGCATGGAGGGAGACAAAGTTGTATCTACTTTATTCCGTTTGGGTCACGTTTGAACATGGTTGGCTACATAAAAAGAAATAGTAGATACAACTTTATATATATATATAAACTAAAATGTGGGTTAATAGTAATAGAACTAATATGATCACAAAATAATCTCATGCTATTCAAACCTTGCACAACTCTGATAGAAACAAGAGCGACGAGAGTTGAGATCTCCCCAACTGCTGTGGTCCTCAAATTTTCAGCTGACTTAGAGAATTTAATTGCAAACTAAGATATGAGTCTTTATCCGTAGTTTGTGTTTTCCAGCCAGTGTTCGGTATTCATTTTAGGTCCTTATTAATTCAGATTCGTACTGCATAAGACGCATTAAAGGGAGAAGCGCTCCTATTACGCAAAAAATTATTTCTAGGACTCAAATTCAAGACATCTGATTAAAGGTGGGAATCATATCCATCCCACAAAGAAAATATCCATCACTTTAAATGTCAGTTATTAGTTTGAAGAATTAACCCAAATAACCGCCCACATAATCTCAGTGAAATAACAAAGCTAAGCTAATTAAATCAACCCAACATAGATCCAAAATCAGTTATTCATTGAGGTTCATTTGAATTTATGTTCCTCCTATAGCTTCTTAATTTCGTATCCTCAAAATTCGAACAATTACACAAATCCAAAATGGAGCCTTCTCATACTATATATGGTTATGCATAAGCGTACACTTCAATTGTTAGTGCATGGTTAATGTTATATATAATAATAAACATATATTTATTCTTCTAAATTACTCCTAGGAATTAGGATATAATGAATGCAAACAATCTGATTATGTTATGCACCATAAATATTTGAGTAAATACTTACTCCGTTTATTCTAATCAAACAGTTTAACTTAGTAATTAAAAGTTGAAAAGAAAACACATTACTTATTCATGATTTAATTGTTAATATGTATATGAAAACATCTATCTTTTATATATTGGATTGATTTAATAAACGGATATGTATAAGGAATATTTATTTTCAAAGGAAAATTTGAAACTGCTGGAATATTTTACTGTGGAATATGATATAATGTTGAGGAAGTAATGAGGCCAAGAATCTAAATACAAGAAACAAACCAACTTAACTGTGAAGTGCCACTTAATAAAAGCCACTATTTATTGAAGAAAATAAAAGGACCTTTCAACTCAAATTACACATTGAAAACAATATGATATGCTGAATAAAAACTGGAATTTATTTTTCCAAGAACAGAAATTGGAATCTCAACACAATAAACAACTTCAATTGGCAAATAAGACACTTACCAATACTTGAGCACAAGCCACAAATTTCATCTCAATGGTAACCCCCACCCAATAAAAAACAAATTAAAAAAAAGGTAAATATGAAAAATAGAAACCCCTCCAAGAAAATACAAATAATATGAGATAAACTTTAAATTTTTAATTCTTCTCCGGATCGTGAGCGAGTGCATGATACTTTGTGCACTGAACTGCACTGTCCTTTAATTAGGACACTGGAAGCCAGAAGGCATCTTTTTGGAGCAAACATTAAGAAGCAAACTCAATGAGACGGGTACATTAAGATTAATGCCTAAAACATTAGCCTTAATAGCAGTACAAAGACAAAGAGCAGCTTCAACATCAGCAAGTCCAGAAATAAGACTACAACAAGGTTTCACAGGTGGTGAACCAACAACTACATTAACCAATCCAAGAACATTGGCACAAACACCTAACTTTAACGTATCAATTGGGCAAGTTTCCTCTTTTGGAACATATGGAGGTGGAGGACAAGAAGGCTTTGGTTTTGGGGGTGGTTTTGGTTTAGGACAAGTTCCACAACCAGAAACAAATGTGAAGAAAATTAGGTTAAAGGTAAGGAAAAGAGCAAGAGTAGAGAAAACCTTGTTGGAAGCCATTTTTTTTTTATTAAAAACTTGATTTTAAGAAGTGGTTTTTCTTGGTGAAGTGTCGTGAATGCATGGATGTATTTATAGTGTTGAAATAGTAGATTTATATCTTAGTTTATTCAGCAATTTTTTTTTTCCAGTCTCAGTCCTTGCACTGCTGGCATTTTTGGTTTTTTGGTTTTTTATTTAGTTTAATAGTTAGGTATTTAAAATTCACTAATTCAATTAATCGTATTTGCGCTTGGTAAGGACACTAAGGAAGGTAAATTGCTCCCTATCGGAAGGTTAGTTCTCTATTCTTAGAGCTCAAATTCGAGATCTATAAAATATAAAGATTCTAATCATCCTACCACACCTCTCAGTGGTGATATATGTATTTATGTGTGTATTACAAATGTACGAATATTTGAAAATCACTAAAAGTTTAATAAATATTAAAGTTTAAAATCATTTTAATTTTAAAATCATATTTTTAAAAGTGCAAGTAGATTGAATAGTTAAAACCTTAAACGTTCAATGTATTAAGTTTAAATCCCTGGATCTGTCTTTATATTTACAATTGTTTTCCGAGAGTTCGAAAGATAATGCATCAAATTGAGTTACTGAGATTATTATGATCATCTTTTTTAATTTTACTAAATCCGCTAGCAACAAGGCTAATTATCTTAATTGTTTTTACCAGTGGATCAATATCAAGTGTTTTATGAGTGAAGAGAAAGACAAAAATCAGAACTAAACCATTACTGAGTAATTAAAAGGGGCAAAAATGGAGTGATACGAACAATGAAAATTATAGCCGTCCCAACTTGTTTGAGATTAAGGCACAGTAATTATTATACTGAAAAATTAATCAAAGGTAGAATTTTTTTCTACTTTTTTGGTTCAGTAACCGTATTATTAGAGTTCGACTATGTCCGAATTCGTATCACAAAGTCCAATATTGAGGATAAAACTTTTTAAAAGAAGCGACTCCATATTCAAGGCTCGAACACGATCGAGATCTCTGGATCACTTTGGTGCTAACATGCATATATATACACAAGATGGAGAAATTTTAAGCACGCATGTGCCATTATGTAATGATCTTTGGCTCTATGCAAAAAAGACAGCCAAGAATTTGGAGGTTTGTGTTAAAGCTAAGAATACACAAGTTGGGTTCTGAATTTCTTGGTCTGTTAATAATCAGATTCAAGAAGAGAGATGGCTTCTTCTTTTTCTCTCCAGCTAATTAAATACTATATCACATAGAATTCTAAAAAACTAGTGGGCTATTTATATAGTACACAAAAAAATTGTTCGTTGTCTACCTTATATTGGTAATTGAGGGTCCTATTTGCAAGAAAATATCTTTTTATTTCATCAGCAGTGATTCGTTTCTTTTTGGATTGTACCTAAAAGATGATTCTTTTAGTTATGCTTCAATTCTTCTTTCTTTTCGTGAGAAATGGAATTTATGTTCAATCTGAAAATAACTCGTTGCACTTCCTAGGTTTTACACATGATCTCATGTCTGCACCGTTATGATTCAGCACCTAACTTTTACCCTATGCGTCCTGATGTTTTAGACGTCAATACCACACAAGAAGATAGGTTAATTTGTGTGGTATTCAATTTTTCGAGTGTTGTCTCTTTAGAAGAACCTGGTTCATCTTGGTGTTCCAACTTCTACTGTTGCGGAATAATAAAAGCAGTAAAGTAAAAACACATAGATTTTTACGTGAAAAATACCTGGCTCAAAAGGTGAAAAAACCACGACCTACTCCTCAGTAGGATTTGCTCAAACTCTTCACTAAAACTCTGAGCCAAACGGACTTACAAAATAAACTCTTTTGTAATCCTAGGACTAACTCTAATCCCTTCGTAGTAACTAGCCTCTAGCTAATTTCTACAAGCTTCAAGTTAACTCTAACTTGAACAATGTGTACCTATTACAATTGCTTCTATGAAAGCTGAAATAATACCATATTAAATAGCCTACTACAACCAACTAGACTCAATGACAAACAGATGGAACTGGTTTTTCTAGCTGGTCTGTAGCCTTTGTATCGGACAGTAATTTTGCTTGCAAAATCTATGGGAATTTTTCTTTCAGTTCTTGATTCACTTCTGCACTTGTGCGTTCGTATTTCAAGCAAGAATACTTCAATTATTTATAGAGTCAGTTGTTGAGTTTGTCATTCAGTTCTGGTACAACTCTTCCTGGGAGAAAGAGTTCGTATTAAACTCAACTTCCTTCCTTCGTTACTGTCCTTGCTGAATTCAACTTCTATTCTCTTATCAATTTGCAAC
>ML404898.1:48611-63359 GCA_005239525.1 Nicotiana knightiana
AGTGTTGTTAACAATTACTCATGGCCATTGAGGCAACTGCAGGTGCAAACATGATTAATCATCATAAGAAACCAATAAATGTAAGCTATCTAAGAAATTGAGACAAGTCAATAACAAAACAGCAAAAATTCATTGATTAGGAACAAACATCAAACACCGTACAAAAAAATAAAAAACAGCCATAACCATGAGCAAGACAAAATAAAAATAACAGAAACAGAACAACCGGTCTTAGAGGGGTTTTGGTAGTTCTAGACAGCCTAAGGATGGGAAGGTGCATAGGAGGTTGTGGTCTTGGTTTGTAGAAGAGAAAGCAACTGGTTAAGAACGCCCTCGTTCTTTTCCTTCTCTTTTGCTAATTCATCCCTGAGAGCATCCCGCTCAGCTTCAACCTCAATCAAACGAGATTTCAAATGAAGGATCTCCATATCCTTGATCTCGCTTTCCTGCACTAGAGTTCTGACTTTGCTATTGATAGGCTGCTTCCTAGATGAACCAGGTTCATCTGCAGGAACATTGACAGTATAATCGCAAGTCAGCAAAGTATCCTTCCCAAAATAGTCCTTGGCAGTAGCCATCTCAGCCTTTTTCACAGGAACATCAAAATGAGCAAGCACAGCTGTCAGAATAAAGCCATATGGGATTGCATGTGCTTTTGTTCCATTCACAACTCTGTCCAAGAGTTGGATGATGAAGGCTGGCCAGTTGATCTACTTTCCCCTATACAAACACTCCATCAAGGTCAGATCCATATAGTTGGCTATGTGTCTTCGTTCTTGTCTTGGCAGCAAGAGCTTGATGACAAACTCGAAGAGTAACTTGTGCTATGGCTTCATTTCACTTTTGTAGATTGGCCAGGGTTCAATTTCCCTTTCATTGTCACTGAAGAATCTGGTAATGTTGATTGTTGAGGCCATTCCATCCAAACTAGTCCATCTTTGCCTAGTGTAATCTTCGTAGCCCTCAGCAGGAATGTGTAGAATTTCTCCCAGCTCTTTAGCATCAACGGAGACTTGAATTTCTTTGACTGTAGTAGTGACCCTGCCGTCCTTGACCACTGCATTACCCATGAACTCCACCAGTTCAGCTCTAGCCAACCTTCCTTCTATGTGAAGAACCATGTTCTTCCACCCCTGAACATCCAGTGTGTCCAGCAGGTATCGCATCCCAGGTTCCTCGAGATCCTTCAACAACTTTCCCTTCAGAATTGTTCTTTTGCCAAACAAGGTGATTCTGTCAGTCACCTCACCAACTTCCACCTCATCTTTTCCACTCCACTCTTTATCATCATCTTTCTCAACGACCTTCACTTTTCTTGCCTTGGACCTGGTCCTTTCAACAGTTCTTGTAGGTGTGGCAGACATTGTAGCTGACTTCTTTAAAGAAGCCTTAGCCCTTTTTTGATTTTGGTGCCTCAACCATAATAGGAGCAGTCTGCTCCTCATGATGGACCAGTTCCATCGTATCCTCTTCAACCTCAACGGTCTCCAGAGGCTCTCGTACTTTAGCCTTTCCCTTTGCAGCTATCTTTTTCTTTCTCTCTAGCAGAGCCTTCTCAAATAGTTCTTCTTCCTCTCTCACAGCATTACGTGTAGCACGCACCTTAGGAACATGAGCATCAGCAGCTACAGAAGCTTTCCTCTTCTTAGAAGGAACTGGGTTAGTAGCCTTCTTGGACTTTTGAGTCCTCCTTTTCTTGGGGTTATAGGACTCCCCCAGTTTCCTTAGCCTGTCAGCCAACGTCTCGTGCCCAGATGAAACATGTTCATCTGATCCTTTCTTCAAGCTTGCTAAACCTGCCGCTGCTTCCTCGACTACACTCCCCCTAACTCTGTGACATCTTCTCCAACCTTCTCAGGAGTGGGACCACAAATAGCCAATGTGGTACCATCCTCCCCAAATCCCTCTCTCTCAAGAAATTTACCTTTTCCCAATTTTCTTTGCCTACTCGGCACTTCAACATCAACTACCGTCCCAACCAGAACAAACCTGTTCTCAACATTAACAGATTCAGAAATAGCATCAAGATTACCTTGTTTAGAATTTGATGAACCAGGTGCTTCATCCTCGTTGGCTGATTTAAAAGATTCACTTGATGATTCAGAATTATTATCCTTTTCAGCCTGCAGAATTTCCACCAAGAATCTTGCACGGGGCCCAGAAGCCAATGATTTTCTGGCAAGAACCTTTACACGACGACCACGGGGGGCTGGGTTAGGGTTAGGTGTGGGTTCAGGAATAGGAAGGTTTTCAGGGGTTGAGGTTCTTTCTGATGATTGAGAATCGTATACAGATGGAGAATTTGAATCTGATTCATAAAGCCCTCCATCATAATCACAATTTGGCGATGAAGAAGAATAAGTAGGTGGTGGTGAAGACATGATTACGAGTGTTGTTAGGAAGAAAAGAAAAGTGATCAGTTTTGATTAGAAGAATGCTGATCTTAGTTCGACTTATTTGGTTATTAAGAAGAGAGGTAATGATGGCCTTTTATAAGTTGTGGCTATTAATTCTACAAAGGGTAGAATATTTATTCAAGTGGGAGTCTAATTTTTGTAGGAGTGTCATTGATTAGACAGTTAAGAGTTCCCTACCTCTAGGCTAATTGAATACCGATGGGACTTCTTGGAACGGGTTCATTTAGGGATTAGTACAAAGAATTTGAAATGAACCAAATATAGATAGAATCCTGCTCATGTGTGACTGTAATTAATTCAATAATTGTATGGAGATGAGCACGTACCTTGTCAGTCAGATGAACCAGCAGAGATGAGCCAGGTTCATCGTGTTGAAGTCCTTAATTTGCCTCAATTTACAAAGATAGAGAAACATCATTAGCAACCAAAGAATCATATTAATACATGGCAAGAGAGTATGACAGTAAAGTCATGATGCTGAGCAATGATTAGACTGGTTGATTATCTATGTTAGTGTTTCTAGCCAAAACAAAATTCATTTTTTTTCAATTTTTTTCTTCAATCAGGTGATTTTACTCATCCCTAATTCAAGCATGTTTCTCTCAAAATGCTCCCTACTCAGTGCTTTAGTAAAGATATCTGCAATTTGTTGATCAGTAGCACAAAATTCAATTGAGATCATTCCTTTTTCATAGTTATCCCTCAGGAAATGGTGCCTAACATCTATGTGCTTAGTTCTCTTATGATGAACCGAGTTCTTCGTCATATTAATGGCACTAGTGTTATCATAGAAAATAGGAATGCATCCTACATCTATACCAAAGTCCATGAGTTGTTGCTTGATCCATAACAACTGAGCACAACAAGAGGCTGCAGCCACATATTTAGCCTCAGCATTAGACAAGGCTACTGAATTTTGTTTCTTGGTAGCCCAAGGCACAAGGCATAAGCCCAGAAAGTGAGCCATACCTGAAGTACTTTTACTGTCAACCAGGAAACCTGCATAATCAGCATCAGCATATCCTACAAGGTCGAAATTACTACCTTTAGGATACCAAAGGCACAAATCAGTGGTGCCTTTCAAATATCTCAAAATTCTCTTTACTGCAGTGAGGTGGGACTCCTTTGGATTTGCCTGAAACCTGGCACACAGTTCCACGCTGAACACAATATCAGGTCTGCTGGTAGTGAGATATAATAGAGACCCAATAATCCCTCTGTATAGCTTATGATCAATGGATGAACCAGGTTCATCCACATCTAATTTTGTAGTTGTGGCTATGGGGGTGTCTATTTCCTTTGAGTCTTCCATTTTAAATTTCTTGAGCAATTCTTTCACATACTTTTGTTGATGGATCATTGTTCCATTTGAGTTTTGCTTGATTTGCAAGCCTAAGAAGAAGTTTAGCTCACCCATCATACTCATCTCAAACTCACTCCCCATAAGCATAGCAAATTCCTTGCTCAATTTTTCAGAAGTCGCCCCAAATATAATATCATCCACGTATATTTGCACAACTAGGAGATTCTTACCCTTTCCTTTAAGAACAAGGTACTGTCAAATTTGCCTCGTTTGTACCCATGTTCTAGCAGGAATTTTAATAATCGTTCGTACCATGCTCTTGGTGCTTGTTTGAGACCATACAGAGCCTTGTCGAGTTTGTATACGTGGTCAGGTGACTCCTTGCTTTCAAAACCTGGAGGTTGCTTGAAAAATACATCTTCCTTCAGATAGCCATTGAGAAAGGCACTCTTAACATCCATCTGATGAAGAGTGAATTCCATGTGTGCAGCAAATGCTATAAGAAGTCTGATTGCCTCCAGTCTTGCCACAGGGGCAAAGGTCTCATCATAGTCAATTCCTTCTTCTTGACTATACCCTTGAACAACTAATCTTGCCTTATTCCTTGTAACAGTTCCATCCTCATCGAGCTTGTTCCTGAAGACCCACTTGGTGCCAATCACTGATCTGTCTAGTGGCCTGGGTACCAAGTGCCATACTTGACTTCTTTCAAACTGATTCAGCTCTTCTTGCATGGCATTTACCCAATCAGCATCTTGTAGGGCTTCCCCAATGTTCTTTGGTTCGATCATGGATAGAAAGGCATCAAACACACACAGATTTTTCAAGGATGATCTTGTTTTGATTCCGGATGCCAAATCTGTTATGATGTTCTCAAGAGGGTGAGAACTCTGATATCTGTGTGGTTTGAGTACCAGTTGTTTATTCCTAGACAATTCCATGGTGTCTTGTTGCTATGGAGCAGGATCAGGGTCAGGTTGCATATGTTGAATTCCCCTTGTCATGTTGCTTGGGGTAGTTGAACCTGGTCCATTATCTGTTCCATCTTCCATGTTTGCTTCAATGTTTGCACTCCTTATCACCAGTTCAAGCTCCTCATCTTCTGGTTCATGTATCTTAGCAAGAGTGTTAGTTTCATCAAATACAACATGTACACTTTCTTCTACACACATAGTTCTTTTATTATATACTTTATAAGCTTTTCTATGTGATGAATATCCCAAGAATACTCCCTCATCACTTCTGGGGTCAAATTTTCCTAGGGAATCTTTGCCATTATTATGTACAAAACACTTGCATCCAAAAGCCCTAAAGTGGGATATGTTGGGCTTTCTCCCTTTAAGTAATTCATAGGGAGTTTTCTCTACCAGAGGTCTGGTCATGCATCTATTGATTATGTAACAAGCAGTGTTTATTGCTTCAGCCCAGAAGCTGTGAGGTAGTTTGCTAGATAGAAGCATGGTTCTTGCCATGTCTTCAAGAGTTCTGTTTTTCCTTTCAACAACCCCATTTTGCTGTGGGGTTCTAGGAGCAGAAAAGTTATGATTAACACCATGTTCATCACAGAACTCAGCAAACTTAGCATTCTCAAATTCAGTACCATGGTCAGATCTTATTGATGCTAGTTGATGTCCTAATTGATTTTGAGTTTTCTTGACAAATGAGGTGAACATATCAAATGCTTCATCCTTAGATGCCAGGAATAAGGTCCAAGTGAACCTTGAATAATCATCAACTAGCACCATCAAATATCTCTTACCACCTCATCTCAAAGTTCTCATAGGACCACAAAGATCCATATGAACCAGTTCCAACGTCCTAGTGGTACTATTTTATTACTTTTGAAAGAAGACCTTACCTGCTTCCCCCTGGCACATGCCTCACAAACTTTGTCCTCCTTGAACTTAATGTTAGGAAATCCTACCACTAAGTCCTTAGAGACTAGTTTGTTAAGCTGAGTCAGACTCGCATGACAAAGTCGTTTATGCCACAGGAGGGGATCACTGTCCAACACACTTAGGCAAGTGAGTTTATTTTCAAACAGTGTGGACAAGTCTATGACATAGATGTTATTCATTCTTTTTCCCTACAAAACAATCTTGTCAGTAAGCAGGTTAATCACAAAACATTTTGTGGAAGTAAAAGCAACNTGCTTCCTCTCACTTGAACCTACAAAAAGAATCAGGAGTTAGTTTTAATAACCCCAACTAGTTTGGGTCTTTTTCTATGAGAGAATGGATGAATCAAATTTTTTCTAGCCCAAGTTGGTAGCCAGTTTTTCTTTTTGACAAACCTCTCATTTTTTCGACTGGCCTGCTCTTTTGCAGTACACTCATATTTGTAGTGGCCAGTCTTACCACAATGGGTGCAGATTTTATTCTCAGGGAGAGTGAGATACTTGCTTTTGGGATCCCACTCGGGCAATTGACTTCCAAAGCCAATCCCTCTCCGGTTGCTACTATGATTCTCTTGAAGCCATATCAGGGCATTAGAGTATTTATTCCATTTACAAGTTCGAACTAATTCATGTTTGAATTTGCCAAGTTCTTCGTTAAGAGTTCTTATCTGTTCATCCTTGGCATACATCTTATCTTTTAGTTTTCCCACGTTTTCTTCTAACATGATATGAGAATAATNGCGCCTGATATTCAGTCTCCCCATCTTCTGATTCCTCATCTGAACTTTCCCCCCAACCAGCAACCATAGCCTTTGTTGTGGTTTTCTTGGGTTGGACCTGTTCCTTCTTTCATATCTCTCCTTTTTCCATTCTACTTCCCACTGAGGACAGTTTTTTATGAGATGGTCAGTCTTACCACATTTGTAGCATCCCTCGTTGGTTGGCCTTTCTGAAGCTTTTGCTTTGTTATAGTTTCCTGCTCTAGAGATGCCCTTCTTTCTCATGATAAAGTTTCTGAATTATTTGGTAATCATGGACATCTCATCTTCCTCCAGATCTTCTCTCTCAGTGATTCTTAGTACATTAGACTCCTCTCCTTCTTTGGACCATCCATATTCATTGTATGCCTTCTGAGTTCATAGGCAGTGACATTTCCAATCAGCTCATCCAATCTCAGGGTTGCCATATTTTTGGATTCCTGGATAGCAGTAATTTTGCTTTCCTAGGAAATAGGCAAGACCCTTGTCAGTATCTTCTCAACCCTGTCCTCTTCAAGAATGACTCTTCCAAGAGACTTCAGTTCATTAGTCAAGGTTGTGAACCTTGTGTACATCTCTTGGATAGTCTCTCCTTCTTTCATAGTGAAGTTTTCATACTGAGAGTATAGTAGAGTACCTCTTGACCTTTTTACCTGAGGTGTTCCTTCATGGGCTACTTGCAAGGTATCCCAGATCTCTTTGGCAGTGGTGCATCTTTGGATTCTGTTGTACTCGTCTGGACCTAGTCCACATACTAGCCACTTCTTGGCCTTTTCATTCTTTTCCCATTTCTTCAGATCCTCAGAAGTGCAGTCAACTCTAGTATTTGATACATCTATACCTTCAGCAGTCTTCATCATGGTGGCTATATGACCATCAGTGACTATGTCCCAGAGTTCATAGTCTTCTCCAATCAGGTGATCCTTCATCCTGTTCTTCCACCAAGAGTAATACAGGCCATTGAAGAGTGGTGGCCTTGCAGTTGATTGACCTTCCCAGTTTCCAGACGGTGCACTCATCTTGATCTTCTCCAAGGTGTTAGCCTTTCAAGGATAACCTACTCTAATACCAATTGATGTTTTAGACGTCAATACCACACAAGAAGATAGGTTAATTTGTGTGGTATCCAATTTTTCGAGTGATGTCTCTCTAGAAGAACCTGGTTCTTCTTGGTGTTCCAACTTCTACTGTTGCGGAATAATAAAAGCAGTAAAGTAAAAACACAGAGATTTTTACGTGAAAAACACCTGGCTCAAAAGGTGAAAAAACCACGACCTACTCCTCAGTAGGATTTTCTCAAACTCTTCACTAAAACTCTGAGCAAAACAGACTTACCAAAATAAACTCTTTTGTAATCCTAGGACTAACTCTAATCCCTTCGTAGTAACTAGCCTCTAGCTAATTTTTACAAGCTTCAAGTTAACTCTAACTTGAACAATGTGTACCTATTACAATTGCTTCTATGAAAGCTGAAAAGATAAAATATTATATCACCTACTACAACCAACTAGACTCAACGACAAACAGATGAAACTGGTTCTTCTAGTCGTCTGTAGCCTTTGTATCGCACAGTAATTCTGCTTGCAAAATCTCTGGGAATTATGTTTTCAGTTCTTGATTCACTTCTGCACTTGTGCGTTCGTAATTCAAGCAACAATACTTCAATTACTTATATAGTCAGTTGTTGAGTTTGTCATTCAGTTCTGGTACAACTCTTCTTGGGAGAAAGAGTCCGTATTAAATTCAACTTCCTTCCTTTGTTACTGTCCTTGCTGAATTCAACTTCTATTCTCTTATCAATTTGCAACCTTTTCGCATTAGGAGACACTCTCCTTGTTCATTGATACTTCACAATCGCATTCATCTCCTATGCATATACGGTTCATGTGCCAAAGCGTCAGGGCAAGTATGTGTGCTCTGATGGACCTGGTTCAACTGGTCAGACATTTGTCAATCTTCAAAACTATGCAGTGACTTGGGTCAACATGTCCGATATTCACATTTGAAAATTTGAGTCACGTAAGGAGGGGAAATATTCCCTATCAGGATTTTTTTTATTTGTGGAGCTTGAACTTAAGACCGTTGGTTAAAAGTGAAGATATCATATTCCTCTCACCACAATTCTGGGTGATAATTTAAAGGGTGATATCTGTATAAGCTGGTCATATTTTCTATCATTTTTTTTCTTAACCCTCTCTTTACTTATGAAAAAGATTATTTACACCAAATGCTTATATTAATTTATACAATGTCATTCTTCCTTTATTTATATTTTTTTACTTAACTATAGTAAAGCTTCGCTTCAATCTAAAGAACTATAATACTCGTCTTCTCCATGTTCTCAGCTCACGTTAGCTAAACGTACGCCGAGTACGTCTGCCATGGCTAGGGGGCAAGGTAGAGGAAGAGGAAGACCAAAAAAGATTCCTAAGACAACGATTTCAACTGCTGGAAGCTCAATTAGAACCAAATTGAAAGCTGGACAGGTCATGCAAACACCAGAATAACACGAAGGAGTAAAAGAAGGAAAGGGTGTGATTAGTTCATCGACTAGCTTGAAGGTTAGTAGGAAGCTGACTCTAGGCATAGCAGCTGCTGGAAATTTCAATGGAACAGTAACAAAGTTGGCAATTAAGGACATGCAGAAGGATCTAGGCAAAGAGGCTACGACATAGCAAAGAGAAGTTGCTATTGGACCTATAGAACATGTGAATCTAGAGGCTAAAGCGGTGAATCCTGTGGATCAAAGAGCAGAGCCAAAATCATGGTCCAACTTATTTCAACAAAATCGAGTTGTAACTCATGGAATGGATCTTAGATATGTTCCTCCTCAGACTATAGAAGGGAAAACTGTGGTACAACTTGAGATGCAGGATGTGAAGGAAGCAGAAAAGAGGTGGAGTGATGCGATGATAGCTTATATTAAGGGTGAAAATCCAGGATATAATGCTATGAGAAGGTATATTACTCAACACTGGCTTGATGTTGCTGAACCAGATATATTTCTTCATGAAGATGGATATTATGTGATAAAATTCCAAAGGCTATCTGATATGCATAGAATATTTTATGCTAGACCACACACTATCATAAATAGGCAATAATACTTAAGCCTTGGTCTCCAAATTTTGATCTAAGTAAGGAATTCTTAACTGAAATTCCACTGTGGGTAATTTTTCCTAAATTGCCAATGAGCTGCTGAGGGAATGAAGCTCTGAGTAAAATTGCCAGTGTTATTGGGAAACCTCTATTTGCTGATGAGTGTACTACCAAGCAAACACGAATTTCATATGCAAGGATGCTGATTGAAGTGAATATGACTAAAGTTATGCCTACTGAGATTATGTTGATGGATCCTAAAGGAAGAATGTTCCAACATGATTTAGTATATGAGTGGAAACCAGTGTATTGTGACAAATCCAAGCTATTGGCAATGTCTGTTCTACTCACCAAGGGCCTAAAGAGCATAAGGAGGTGCAACCAAAGAGGAGAAGAGAACCAAAGAAAGTTACCTATGAATGGAGAACTAAATGGACTATGACAAATTCTACAAGCAATACAGAACTTGTGCATACAAAAGCAACTGCTATAGAGGCTTCTAAGGTAGATGGAGTGATAGATCCAAATGAAACTGGCAAGGAAGGACCTCAGCAATATTTTACCAAAGAGCAGACACAACAAGCAAGTTAACATCAAGTGGCCGGAGGCACAGAGGGTAATGGAACATAAGAAATAGATAAGGGTAAGAAGCAAGTATTATATTTCAGCCTTGAAAACTTTCCTATGTTAACTCCTTCATCTAGCAGAAACAGTGTAAAAAGTGGGACAACATGTACAAGTGGAAGTTCTACCTTACCTCATGATTGAGGTGGGGGATTTAAACTAAATCAATGAGGTGGTTAATCTGGAATGTCAAGGGTATTAATAAGTGGTATAAGAGGAAGGAGCTGAAAAATTATCTAAGGACTAAAAACATTAAAATAGCTGGGATCATTGAAACAAGGGTAAATGAGCACAATGCTAGAGGAGTCAGCCACCACATAGCCCCCGGTTAGGAGATGCTTAACAATTACAATGCTGCAATTAATGGTAGAATATGGGTTCTATGGGATACTAGCTACAACTCAGTCAAGATATATAAAGCAGAAGCACATGTTATTCACTATGTTGTCACAAATATCAGAAATGATCAAGAATGTGCAGTTTCTATAGTCTATGGATATAACACAGTTGAAAAAAGGAAGAATTTATGAGAAAATTTTAAAGAAATAGATCAAATGACATCCATTCCATGGGTGATTGGAGGTGATTTTGATGTTGTTATGCAGTTACAGGATAGAATGCATGGAAATCCAGTTACTAAGGCTGAAACTCAAGATTTCAGCAAGTGTATCCAAGAATTGAGGCTTAGTGAACTGACTTGGGAAGGTGAATATTATACTTGGTCTAACAAGCAAGATGGTGCTGACAGGATATGGAGCAGAATTGATAGAATCTTTGGCAATTATGAATGGATGATTCAATGAGGGCATATCTCAAATATGTGTGAATTGCCATTTATCTCTGATCATGCAACTATGAGCTTAACCTTCAATGATCATCAAAGAAATAGGGAAATTCCATTCAAATTTTTCAATGTTTGGGCTGATCATTAGAGGTTCATCTATGAAGCGCAGCAAATTTGGAAGCAAAGCTTTCAGAGGCAGAAGATGCAAAATGTGTTGATGAAACTAAAAGCATTGAGACTAGTACTGAAGAAACTTAATGTGGGGGAGTTTAAGTTCATTAGACAGAAGATAGAGATAGCAAGAATTGAACTTGAACAGGTTCAGAAAAGCATAGATATAGGTAATTCTTCTGAGTTGCTACTGAAAGAAAAGCAATTGATTCAAAATTTGGAGAAATGGGATATGATAGAATAGGGAGCTTTGAAACAAAAATCCAGAGCAAAATGGATACAACTAGGTGATTCTAATACTAAGTATTTCTCAGCTGTAATGAAAGAGAGTAGCCAAATTAAGCAAATAGTGGAGTTACAATCTATCACTGGCAACAGGATTACTGAGTCAGAAAGTATTCAAAGGGAGATAGTAGTGTTCTATAAATCACTGATGGGCACTGCTGCCCAATCACTTCCTGCTATAGACAAAAGGGTTATGTGTAAGGGAGCTAATCTCAATCAACAACAAAGGATTGAATTGTGCAGAGATGTGACTCCAGAAGATATTTATGAAGGATTATGCTTTATTGGCAATGATAAGGCACCTGGTGTTGATGATTATAATGCATATTTCTTCAAGAAAGCATCGCATGTTATTAAAGATGAAGTCATTGAAGCTGTTATGGAGTTTTTTACCACTAGAAAGCTGTACAAAGCCATAAACTACACATCTATAACTTGGTTCCCAAAGTGTCTAATCCTAAAACTATTAAAGAGTTCAGACCTATAGCATGTTGCACTGTCCTATACAAATGATATCCAAGGTTCTAGCAACAAGGATACAAGGTTTCATTAGTACAATTATCAATGAAGCTCAAGCAGGGTTTATACCTGGGAGAAAGATAGCAAATAATATCCTATTGGTACATGAACTGGTGAAGGCTTACACTAGGAAAAACATATCTCCTAGATGCATGATAAAGATAGATCTTCAGAAAGCCTATGACTCTGTAGAGTGGCCATATATGAAACAAGTTATGGAAGAGCTAGGATTCCCTCAACTGTTCATATCTTGGTTCATGGAATGCATACAAATAGTTAACTACTCTATTGTAGTTAATGGTGAGCTAACTAAGCCCTTTAATGCTGCTAAAGGATTGAGTCAAGGAGATCCTATGTCTCCATTTTTGTTTGCCATAGCAATGGAATATTTGAGTAGGAACCTGACAAGTCTGAAGATGGAGAAGGAGTTAAGTATCACCCTAGGTGTGAAAAGCTTGGGATCACTCACCTAAGCTTTGCTGATGATTTATTATTATTTGCTAGAGTTGATCTGAAAATAGTACAAGTAATGCAGCAAAATTTTTATCAATTCACTCAGGTCTCCGGACTACAAGCAAGCCTCAGCAAAAGTGAAGCTTATTTTGGAGGGGTTTCTTTGACAGATAGACAACAAATCCTGCAGATGTTGGGGCTCTCTAATGGTGAACTTTATTTCAAATAATTAGGTGTACCTCTATCCACAAAGAAACTAAGTATAATGCAATGGCAGCCACTTATTGATAAAATGACTACAAGGATTACTGCTAAGGCCTTATCATATACAGGGAGAGTCCAGTTAGTCCAAAGTGTTCTGTTTGGAATTCAGGCTTTCTGGGCACATTTGTTCATTCTTCCAACAAAAGTGATCAAGATTGTAGAGGGGCTATGCAGGTCTTATATTTGATCTGGTACAAATGAAATCACAAAAAAGGCCTTGCTGGCCTGGGATAGAGTTTGTCTGCCTAAGGCAGGAGGTGGACTGAATATTGTTAATCTGAAGTTGTGGAATAAAGCAGCCATTGCCAAAAACTGCTGGGATTTAGCTCATAAGCAAGATAAGTTGTGGATCCGCTGGATTCATACATACTACATCAAGAACCAATAGATGAGTACAATGCCAATACCTCAACAAGCTTGTTGGTTGGTAAGGAAAGTGATAAAGGCAAATGGATTACTGGAAGCTAGACAATTGTGAAAACTCACAACAGAAGCCTGATCAGACAAATGTATTTGCATTTGCTTGGTAATTACAGTATGGTAGAATGGAAAATATTGATGTTTAACAATGCAGCAAGACCAAAGGCAAAATTCATAATGTGGCTGATGACGCATAGGAGATTGATGACTTGTGACAGAATAGCTAACTAGAAGACCAATGTTGATACACAATGTATAATTTGCAGAAAACAAGAGATCATTTATTAGGGCAGTGTGAATATACTAAGCAAGTTTGGAGTAAAATGTGCAGCTGGATGGGAAAGCAATTTCTGGGATTTGTCAATTGGCAGCAATTCATCCAATAGTCAGTCTTATGTGCCAAAGGAAAAACTCAGCATGCTCAAGTCTTTAGAGTGGTCTATGCAGAAGTTGCTTACCACATTTGGATGGAGAGAAATAGACGTATTTTTGAGCAAAAAAGCAGAATATGGGAGCAAATTACAACAGAAATAACTTATGTTGTTAGTGTTAGAGTTACTCCTAGAAACAAGTGTTTCTAGATAGTAGAATATGAAATGTATATGGAAGGATATCAGGATGTGTTAGCTATGCTATAATTTTGTAATTGTTATTTGGTGATTAATAAAATAAGTTAGTTAAAAATAAAAAAATTTATCGTTTAATCATAATGAAGTAGAATGTTTGATGTAAATAGTTATGTGGTAGTGTTTTTTTTTCCATTCACACCCCAACCACTTATTTTCCTTCCCTTAGCGCCACAAGATAGAACAATGATTACTTAAGGACAAAACTCATAGCCAATATAGCCTCTGGGCCTAGGTAAATCAAATTGATAGTATGAAACTTCTCTTTCCAAGTCTACAAAAAATCGCTCTAGTTGACCATTTAAGGCTGTTTCCTCATCTTACTTTTAACTAAGTGGCCTTTGGACATAAGAATTGTGAAATTCCGAAAAAAGAAATAGTATTTAAAAATTAGAGTTATGTTTGGACATGAATATAATTTGGAGCTTTTTGAATTTTTTTTGAGTGATTTTAAGTGAAGATTTTAAAAATTAACTTTTTGAAATTTTTTACATTTTCGAAAAATTCCAAAATTTAACTTCAGTACCAATTTACCTCAGTACTAATGTGACAGAGTCAACCAAAATATGATTCTTTTGAACTCAAAGAATCAAAATGTGTGGAAAAAAAATTAAAAACCAAAATATATATAATGTCCTTGCTTAAGGCGTTATACATTAACGGTCATTTGCACAGTTAAGTATAACGTCCTAATATAAAGAGCTCTATATATAATATGTGGGTCCAACAATAATTCTTTTGGGTTTAACTGACATAACAATAATTTAATCGGGTATAGCACACATATTTGAGGCACAATATCTCAAATAATTGTACCACCCAGACTGGCTTTTGCTTAATTTAAAGAGGTTAAGGATTTTGTAAAAATCCATTCATAAATATTTTCAAGTCTTTTGAAATATTTCTTTGTTAAGTTATTTTGCATTTTGTCATGATGTCTGAAGATCGAAGAATTAGGGTTTCATTATATTGGGGGGATGGGGTGAAGTTGTGGTGGCGAATAACTCAGTAAGCTATAATTTATCTCCACGGCCTTATATTAGGGCGCTATACTTGACTGGGCAAACGGACGTTAAGGTATAGCGCCTTAAGCTAAAGCATTATATATATATATATATATATATATAA
>ML404900.1:0-20275 GCA_005239525.1 Nicotiana knightiana
GGTAGGGGGCTTAGGAACAGTTATATACTTATCTATTAACTAGTTCCCAGCCGTTGGATCTTGAAAGATGAACGGCTGGGATTGATTCATTAAACCAAATAGGCCGGCCGAGTCATGGGGCTATTGGGCTGGGCAGGTGCGCGTTAGAGAAGAGGGGACTTGGGCCTAGGCTCGTGGCCCAATCCGATTTTAACATTCTAAGCTCAATTTCAAACTAATTAATCTAATTAAAATCAAACCTAATTAAATTTAAAAGACGCAATCAATTTCGTCTTTATTTTATCTAATTATAGATTAATTAAGAATAAAACAATTAATTCAATATTCCTAATTAAATCTACAGTTTTGTCAGATAAAAACAAAAAAATAATTAATTTTAGCAATTAGTTATCAAGACTACATTACCTCAAATAATCATCATTTGTTTGCTACTTAATTCAATTATTTATAAATAAATTTATAATTCTTTGATAATAACGATGCNGTAAGATAAATTTACTTATTTAATTTTGTCAGAGTATTTAGTAGGTGAAAAATTACATGCTCACAATAGGCATAAGCCTCAAAGGAATCAAACCGCACGATGAAGAATCAAGAAGGGAAGTACTCCTAACAGCCCTGTAGCCTCTCGAAGATAAATGCAGACGTCTCCGTATAGACCGCAAGACTCTACTAGACTTGCTCATGACTCGTGAGACCTACGGGAACCTAGCGCTCTGATACCATGTTGTCACGACCCAAAATTCATAGGTCGTGATGGCGCCGGACACCACTGTCAGGCAAGTCAAATCCTTGATTAGTTGAAATCCTTGATTAGCATGTTCGAAACCATTACCTTTTCTTGCATTTCATAATCAAATAAATAATTTTCCGTAAATTAAATATGACAGCAAATAAAATTCTTGTTATTTAAAAACAGTGATCTAAGAGTTCATTTAAACAATTATATCCCAATACATATCCCAGAACCCGCTGTCACAAGTACACGAGTAATTTCTAAGAATTTACGCAATCATTACAAAGACTATCTGAAAAAAAAATTATTATATTCTATAAAAGTTAATCATGTTTGAGTATTCTAAAATAAACTTGTGAATAACTTTTCAAACACAAAAATAAAATAAAAACTCTTAAATTTTCAAGGATTATATGTGATTGCTGAAATTGAAAAAGAAGCATGATAACTTATGAATTTAAAGTGACTGAATCGTAATACTGAAACAATTTTTTGTTGAATATATTGACTATTGATTGAGAACTACTATGAAGATTCATCATTTTAGGAAATTTTTAAATTTTATTTTATAACTCAAACATGATATTTAATGTATTATTTATTTCTTTAAAATTACTGAGATATTGTACATGAACAAAGCGCATATATATATATATATATATATATATATATAGAGCAGGTTTTGAAGAGAATTCGAATCTGTTTTTTAAATGGTAAGTCAGCAATGGTATGCCACGTAAGATAATTTCTTTTCTAAGAGTGAGCAGTGTTCTTACCATTTTGCTTTTCCTTACACCATTTATAAATACTGATAGCAACAGTGTTAATCAGGTACACATTCATCAGGAAACGTGAATAATCAAACTTCGTCAATTGGGTTAATCTGTAATCATATGTAAACTAAAAGCACAGAGGAATAGTTTAAGTGTCACAATCCAAAATTCATAGGTCGTGATGGCACTGGACATCACTGTCAGACAAGCCAAATCCTTGATTAGTTAAAATACATTCATGTTTTAGCATGTTTGAAACCGTTACCTTTTCTTGCATTTCATAATCAAATAAATAATTTTTCGTAAATTAAATATTACAGCAAATAAAATTATTATTATTTAAAAACAGTGATCTAAGAGTTCATTTAAACAATTATATCCCAATATATATCCCAGAACCCGGTGTCACAAGTACACGAGCAATTTCTAAGAATTTACGCAATCATTCCAAAGCCTGTCCGAAATACAACTGGACAAGGAAATTTAAAATAAAAATAAATACAGTACGAAGGAGACTCTGTCAGCTGCGGATCGCCTCCGGATGATGCAGCTCGCCTAAGTCTCCGAATCCTCCACATTGCTTGAAAGTACCTGTGCAGTAAAATGCACAGCAAGTGCAGCATGAGTACAAAAACAACGTGTACTTAGTAAGTCGCCCGCCTAACCTCGTAGAGGTAGTGACGAGAGGTTAGATTAGACACTTACTAAAGGTCAATTTAGAATATTAAGTATGACACTAAGCATGATTATCATAGGCAATTCATTAAAATCAGGAATAGATATTTTCGACTCCATTCGCGTTTAACACTTTATATCTTCGTCATATTAATAACAATTGTTCATCATGGTGATTTAATAAAATGACAATTTATCGACGGGAAGGAACAACTTCTTCCAAATTTTTTTTAATAACTTCAAATATCTGTCATTTCAATTGACAACTTAATATTTCCGGCCAGTAATCAGGAAAACTCATAGCAACTACGCAGTAAATATCATGCGCAAGCAACGCCGAGGGTCGTTCGGCCCGAACCAACATAAACATAAATTGTGCATGGCCAAGGGTCGAACAGCTCGAACCATAGATGCATCTATCTGCCCCGCTCGCGAATCGATCATGCGACACGGTTATACATAAAATACTAAGGCTAGCCTGCTCGCGAAATCATACCTGCGACTCAGGTGCTCGTATGAATATACACAAATACTGGGTCATCCTGCTCGCAAATCATATATGCGACTCAGGCACCCAAAGTTACACATGTCCACACAATAAGTCCCTATTTTATCAAGAAAGTCGTTTTTCTCAGGAAAGTGGTAAAAATCCTTCTTAAAGGAACATGGCATATAGTTTTTAACTCTTTGTTTTAAAACCCATTTGTCAAGTTTAATGATATTCCATAATATAACCCTACTAGGTGTGCAATTATCCACAGAGGAAATAGATTCTCTTTTAGATGATTAAAACAATGAACTCTACTCTTGTTCAGATATTTAATTAGAATTTCGACTATATTAACAGTTTAATATTACAGGCAGGGTTATAGGTACAACATGTAAGACATGATAGTGGGTCCTAGTCTACCCGGACATGGCATAATAGTATCTACGCACGGACTCCCATCACCTCGTGTGTACGTAGCTCCCGAAGATAATAGAATGTACTGATTTAATTCACCTAGGGGACGATTCCCCCTCACAAAGATAGAAAGGAGACTTACCTCGCTCCGAAATTCCAATACCGGCTTCCAAACCCCTTCGATGACTCCAACGGACGCACAATGCTCCGAAACTACCACATAACGGCAAAGAAATGAAAATTCATCCTAATACTCACAACAAATTCAGATTATATACTTTCCCAATCCCGCTCGGAGAAAGGACAAAAATGCCCTCGGGCCCATGGGCCCGAAAATCTGAAATTCTTGAAGATACATGCTACCCATAGCTCTACTAGTTCAATCATGCAATTTACTCTACATCCCATACTCAAATTCGTGGCTAAATTCCAAATTTACATTTTCTAGGTTTCTTCAAAAATTTCCCAAAATTTCCTCAATTTCCACTACCAAATCTATGTAATAATCTTGTATTAAATTCAAAAACGTGAAGAAATTACTTACCTTGCGATCCTTGAAGAAATACTCTCCTTGAAGCTCCTCCAAATCGCCCATGGCATATGAAAATGGATGAAGAAATGATCAGATTCTCGCTTAAAAACAATCTGCCCAGGCCCATTTTCTGCACCTGCGGCCACCTTATCGCACCTGCGCTTCTGCAGGTGCGCCCAAATCTTCTACACCTGAGGCCCTCTTGGCTCCAGCCCAAAATTTCACCTGCGGTCCCCCTAGCCGCACCTGCGGCCAAATCCTTGCAGGTGCGGTTACACCAGATGACAGCAACTTCACCCATTTTCCAGCTTCAACTTTGATCCGTTAACTACCCGGAATCCACACGAGGCCCCCCCAGAACCCCGTCCAATTATACCAACATGCCCCAAAACATGACACGGACTTGCTCGAGCCCTCAAATCACATCAAACAACACCGAAATCACTAATCGAACTCAAATCCAATTGTTTAAGAACTTAGAATTTCAAACTTCTACATCCGATCCCGAAACCTATCAAATCACGTCCGATTGACCTTAAATTTTGCACACAAGTCGTATTCAACATTATGGACCTGCTCCAACTTCCGAAATCACATTCCGAACTCGATATCAAAACTTCCACTTCCGGTCGGATTTCTTAAAACCTTCAAATTTCTATCTATAGCCAAATGACTTCAAAATGACCTACGGACATCCAAATTCACTTCCGATCGCTCTCCCAACTCCAGAATCACCATACAGAGCTATTCCCAAACTCGGAATTCCAAACGTACATCTACATCACTTAAATGCGCTCAAGCCAAACTTAGGAAATTTCTTCAAAAATGCTGATTTCCACAATATGCATCGAAACTCCCCCGGGTTATCCAAAACCCGATCCGAACATACGCCCAAGTCTGAAATCATCATACAAAGCTGTAGGAACCCTCAAATCCTGATTCTGAGGTCGCTTACTCAAAATTCCAATCTTATCCCATTTCTCCAACTTAAGGCTTCTAAAATGAGAATTTTCTTTCCAAACCGACTCTAAACTTCCTGAAATTCAATTCCGACCACGCCCACGGGTCATAATACCTGAAACGAAGCTGCTCACAGCCTCAAACCGCTGAACGACATGCTAGTCTCAAAACGACCGGTCGGGTCGTTACATTAAGAAATTTCCAATGCATGAAATAGCACATCCAAGTAGGGTTGTTCAAAACCGAACAGTAACCATTAATCGAACAACAAAAATGGCTTATTAGACAATTGGTAGTGACTTATCGGGTAATGGTTGATGAACGGATTAAAATTTTATAATTAATGGTTTAATGGTTTGAGAGCGGATTACTCAATTTCCTTATCGGATAAACTGTTAACCCCTAAAAAAATATACTTTTACTTTTACCCTATGTATATAAAGTACTATTTGAAACCCTAAACTCCTAATTTCTCAATTCAAACACTAGCATCCACCAGTAACCATCTCTATTCTTTTATCTATCACCTAAATCCCTAATTAAAATTTCTCTCAATCTATATTGTAAAATAAATAGAGTTGATGTTGAGGGAGTCAGGGATACACAATAGCAGGCAAATAATGGCGAAAGAAACATTTTAGATAACTCTCTTTCTACAGAAAAAGAGGCCACTAAAGAGGATACTAGCGCTAAAGGTTCCTTCGACATAATAGCTGTAGAATAAAGTAGCATAGGCATTTTACATCTTTATCTCATCAAGCAATAGATCTACAACAATTTCATCATTGACACATGGCAGCGTCTTTAAGAATGGTTTTAAGAAAGTGAATGTCCAGCTGAATTTGTTGAAATCCACTACGGTTTAAAGTCTAAAGTCAAGACAAATTCTCTAATTCTATACTTTTATTTTATTGTCCATTTAATTTAGCCAATAAATTATCTGATAATCGCTCGATAATTTCTAGTCCGATACCAACTCGGTTGATATCTTATTGTCACGACCCGAATTTCCCACCGTCGGGTCCGTGATGGCGCCTAATGTTGAACCCGCTAGGCAAGCCAACATAAATATTCAATTTATCCTTTATTATTACCAAATAATATATGAAAGGACAACACTAACATATATAGATGTACAAAATGGAACAAGGTATATAAACTCAATGTATGCCTTTACGAACTTTCACAACAACCAATCCCAGAACTCTGGAGTCACAAACTCACGAACTGTCTATGAATGATACATATAGCGGTCTGAATGAAATAAGTACATCTGTTTCTAAAGTAACTAGTGATGTTTTAGACGTCAATACCACACAAGAAGATAGGTTAATTTGGGTGGTACCCAATTTTAGAGTGTTGTCTCTCTAGAAGAACCTGGTTCTTCTTGATGTTCCAACTTCTACTGTTGCGGAATAATAAAAGTAGTAAAGTAAAAACACAGAGCTTTTTTCGTGGAAAACACCTGGCTCAAAAGGTGAAAAAACCACGACCTACTCCTCAGTAGGATTTGCTCAAACTCTTCACTAAAACTCTGAGCCAAAAGGACTTACAAAATAAACTCTTTTGTAATCGTAGGACTAACTCTAATCCCTTCGTAGTAACTAGCCTCTAGCTAATTTCTACAAGCTTCAAGTTAACTCTAACTTGAACAATACGTACCTATTACAATTGCTTCTATGAAAGCTGAAAAGATACAATATTAAATCGCCTACAACAACCAACTAAACTCAATGACAAACAGATGGAACTGGTTCTTCTAGCTGGTCTGTAGCCTTTGTATCGCACAGTAATTCTACTTGCAAAATATTTGGGAATTTTTCTTTCAGATCTTGATTCACTTCCGCACTTGTGCGTTATTCATTCAAGCAAGAATACTTCAATTATTTATAGATTCAGTTGTTGAGTTTGTCGTTCAGTTCTGGTACAACTCTACCTCGGAGAACGAGTTCGTATTAAACTCAACTTCCTTCCTTCTTTACTGTCCTTGCTGAATTCAACTTCTATTCTCTTATAAATTTGCAACCTTTTCGCATTAGGAGACACTCTCCTTGTCATTGATACTTCACAATCGCATTCATCTCCTATGCATATACGGTTCATGTACCAATGCGTCAGCTCAAGTATGTATGCTCTGATGGACCTGGTTCAACTGGTCAGACTTTTGTCAATCTTCAAAACTATGCAGTGACTTGGGTCAACAAATTCCCCTTTTTTGATGATGACAAACTCTGTTCTTCTCCCTGTATACACTTCCAACAATTTGTATGTTTTTAATCATTTATCATAGAGAAACCAAGTTCATTAGGTTATAAATATCACTTGAAATATAAAAAACACATGTCTTCACCTTTTTGGCATCATCGAAAAGTTTGCAAAATGATAAACTTACTAGTGTTGTTAATAATTACTCATGGCCATTGAGGCAACTGCAGGTGCAAACATGATAAATCATCATAAGAAACCAATAAATGTAAGCTATCTAAGAAATTGAGACAAGTCAATAACAAAACAACAAAAATTCATTGATTAGGAACGAACATCACACACCATACAAAAAAAAAACAACCATAACCATGAGCAAAATAGAATAAAACAACAGAAACAAACAACTGGTCTAAGAGGGGTTTTGGTAGCTCTGGACAACCTAAGGATGGGAAGGTGCAGATGAGGTTGTGGTCTTGGTTTGTAGAAGAGAAAGCATCCGGTTAATAACACCCTCGTTCTTTTCCTTCTCTTTTGCTAATTCAGCCCTGAGAGCATCCCGCTCAGCTTCAACCAGGTTCATCTGCAGGAACATTGACAGTATAATCTCAAGTCAGCAAAGTATCCTTTTCAAAATAGTCCTTGGCAGTAGCCATCTCAGCCTTTTTCATAGTGTAACGACCAGGTCGGTCATTTTGAGAATTTACGCCTCGATCCCCTAATAACAGCTTCTCCCATGTCTATTTATGTTATTGTAACTTGTCGGAGTGTTGAGTGATGAAATCCGGAGCGATTTTGGACACATAGTCCATAAATGTGGAATTTTGATTTAGAAATTGGGTTGTAGCTAGAGTTATGTGAAGATGGATCCGGAATGGAATTCTGTTGACTCCATTAGCTCCATTGGGTGATTTTGAGGTTAGGAGCGTGTTTGAATGTGCTTTCGAGGTCGGTTGTGGATTTAGGCTTGAATTGGCAAAAGTTAGAATCTCAGCGGTTTCGGCCGATAGGTGAAATTTTGATATTGGACTCGGAATGGAATTTCGAAAGCGACAGCAGGTCCGTAATGTCATTTATGACCTGTGTGCAAAATTTGAGGTCATTCGGATGAGTTTAGACGTGTTTCGATATCAGATGTGAATTCTAGAAATTTCATAAGTTCTTACGCTTGAATCTATGCATATTTGATGATTTTGATGTTATGAGATGTGTTTTTAAGGCTCGACCAAGTTTGAATGAAGTATTAGGGTTGGTTGGTAGTTTTTGTTGAGGTCCCGGGGGCCTCAAGTCTGTTTCGGGTGTTCAACGGAAATATTTGGCCTATAAGTCTTTGCTGGTTTTTCTGGTTTTTCTACAGTTGTGTTTTACTCTCTACGGTCACAAGGGTTCACCCGCGATCGCGTAAGGTAAAAGTGAGAGGTCCTGCGGTTGTTCTCTACGATCGCAATAAAAGGTCTGCGATCGCAGTGTGTTGGAATCTTCGTCAACGCGATCGCATGGCCAGGACCGCGTTCGCATAGAATATTCTTGGTTTGGGGGAGTTTCAATATTGTTCTACGCGGTCGCGTGGCCCCACCCGCAATCGCGTAGCTCTGGATCCTCAAGGTTTCTCAATCGCGTACTGCTTTATGCAATCGCATAGCATGATTCTAGGCGCGTGTTTCTTTACTCTCCGCGATCGAGACTCCTTGTCTGCGGTCGCATATAACAAATGCCTGGGCAGTCTTTTAAAGACCCAAATCCGAGGGTTTATGTTATATTCACCATTTTTCGAATTTGAGAGCTCGGGACAGGCGATTTTTGGAGGTTTTTGCACCTGGGTAACTTGGGTAAGTGATTTGTATCCATTATAGATCAATTTCCATGATTCCAATCTTAAATCCAACCTTTAATTTCAAACATTTTGGGTAGAAAATGGGAAAATGGGATGAACTTCATAGACCGAATTATTGAGTTTTCATTGGGTGTTTGACCTCCGATTTGAGAGATTCTTATATGGTTAGACTCGTGAGTGAATGGGTGTCCGAAAAATATAAATTTTACCCGCTTCCGAGATGTGGGCCTGGGAGATTTTTTGGGTGAATTTCCTAATTTCGCGTATTAGCTTATAAATAATTAGCTATTTTGTTCCCTTAAAGTGATATTTACACCATGCAATCGATTTGAATAGATTTGGGCCACCCGGAGTAAGATACTCGTGGCAAGAGCGTGGTATTGAGTTGATTAGAGCGGTCAAGGTAAGTGGCTTGCCTAATTCTGTGTTGGGGACTTTCCCTTAGGCATTTTTATACTGATTTTGTTATGTGGACGCCGTGTATGCGAGGTCACGAGTGCGTAGACGGGTCATTGTTGCTAAAAATCCTATTTTTATTCCTACAAAATCGCTCATTTTCATTCATATATTACTGTTTCCATCTTAATAGGGTAGATAGCCTAAGAGTAAGCATGCCTACCTGTTCTGACTTGAATTCCTCTTATGTGCTACTAGTCACATCATGCTTGGGTAGCTTTACTCTATTCTTGCCTGTTGTTTTTCCTGGACTGTCTAATTAAGCCATAATTGACATAGTTCTGCTTTGCATATTTAAATTTGGACTACGACCGAGATCCGGGAGCTCTCCCCTGTACTGCATTTCATATTTAAATTGGGACTACAGACCGAGACTCGGGAGCTTTCCCCTGTACTGAAATGCATATTTAAATTGAGACTGCGGACAGAGATCCGGGAGCTTTCTCCCTGTACTGCATAGCATATTTAAATTGGGACCACAGACTGAGATCCGGGAGCTTTCCACGTGTACTGCATTGCACATTTACTGTTGAGATATATGCTGTGCTGAGCCGAGGGCTCTCTTTATGTTATTAAATCTTTCCATTTTCGTTAATCCTGTTTATCATTGCTTATTTATTTTTCACTGTTTTAAATTGTATATTGACTTGTTTTACAAACTCAGTAGGGCCTCAACCTGACCTCGTCACTACTTGGTTGGGGTTAGGCTTGGCCCTTACGGAGTACCGAATGTGGAGTACTCATGCCCTTTCATGCGCATGTTTTCCCCATGTGAAAATCTAGGTACTAACACTCATTATCATGGCTAGGAGTCGTCTAGCAGCAGCCAGGAGACCGCGAGGTAATTCTGCGTCCGCAGAATCCTACGAGTCCCCTTCTACTCTAGTATAGGCATAGAAGGCTTGTACATTTCTCCACTGTTTCATTGTATCGAGATACATTTAGTACATAGCTTGTGACTATGGCGACATTCTGGGTTTTGGGAAGTAAAAATGTATATGTTGAGCAGCTACGTTATATCTACTTGAGATCTTTTCTGTCTTTATTTTTATTGATTCTGTCATTTCCGCAAATTTTAGGCTTACCTAGTCAGCGAGACTAGGTGCCGTCACGATACCTTTCGGAGGGTAAATTGGGTCGTGACAAGTTGGTATCAGAGCGTCTAGGTTCATAGGAGTCACAAGTCACGAGCCGATTTATTAGAGTCTCGCGGATCGGTGCAGAGACGTCCGTATCTATCTTCGAGAGGCTATGTAACTGTTAAGAACAATCAAATTCCTTGGAATTCCTTATCATGCTAGTTGCTTTCATCAAATTCTTAAACTCTATTCTATTGTTGCTTGCAGATGGTTCGTACCCGTACCGGACGTACTGATGACCAGGAACCCGAGCTCCCAATCAGAGCCACCAGAGGCAGAGGCTGGGGCAGGGGACGAGCACGCGGTGCAGCCCGAGGACCGGCCAGAGAAGAGGCAGAGAAGCCCCCAACAAATAAAGTTGGAGGGGCACAGGAGGTCCCTACTGTTACCCCAGACCTCCAGGAGACATTGTCCCAGTTCTTGAGTGCCTTCAGCACTCTGTGTCAAGCGGGTCTACTCCCGATAGCTCCAGCTACATCCCAGGCCGGAGGAGGGACACAGACTCCCGCAGTCCGTACTCATGAGAAGAGGGTTCATATTGGGCAGGTTCCAGAGTATATTCCTATGCCCCCAGTAGCTCCAGCTTAGCATGAGGCTAGGATAGCTGTTCCTGAGGCAGAGCAGCTCCGACTTGAGAGGTACAAGAAGTACCACCCACCTGAGTTCAGCGGACTAGCTTCGGATGATGCCCTGGGTTTTCTTGAGGGGTGTCATCGCATTCTCCGCACTATGGGTATTGTGGAGACGAGTGGGGTTTCTTTCACTGCTTTCCAACTGAGGAGAGCAACTTATCAGTGGTGGTGTGCTTTTGAGCTTAGTAGCCCGAACGAGGCAGCTTCACTTACTTGGGCTCAGTTTTTTGAGATGTTCTTACTTGAGTTTGTCCCTCAAAGCTTCAGGGATGCTAAGCGTGCGGAGTTTGAGCAGCTACGCCAGGGTGCCATGACTGTGTCAGAGTATGCAGTCCGTTTCAGCGATTTGGCTTTCCATGCACCAGCTTTGGTTGTCATTGTCAGAGAGAGGGTTCAGTGCTTTATTAAGGGACTCCACCCCAGTATTCGGACTAGCATGGCCAGAGAGCTGGAGACTGATGTTACTTACCAGCAGGCCGTGAGCCTGGAGGATTGAGACTATGTTAGCCCGACAGTGAGGAGAGAGAGGCCAAGAGGTCTCGAGAGATAGGTCATTTTGCAGGAGCCCGTGCACCAACAGCACGCTATGGTAGAGGTTTTGTGAGTCGCCCTGTTCATTCAGCTCTCCCAGTAGCCAGCGGTATTCCAGCTCCTCCTAGACCTCATGAGCCTTATTATGCACCACCAGTATCTCAGGTGCCTCCTGCTCGAGGTACTATCAGTGGCCAGCCCAGCAGGCCAGTTCTAAGTCAGCAACGGCCACCACGTCCTCCGAGGGGTTGCTTTGAGTGTGGTGACCCTCATCATATGATAAGAGATTTCCCCAGAGCGAGGAGGGGCGCACCACCTCAAACTTATCAGGGTGCACCCCCTCAGATTTATCAGGCTCCACGTCTTCCACCAGGTGCTCCAGCTATTCTTCCAGCCCCAGCTGCTACCACACCACCTCAGTCAGCTCGAGGTAGAGGTCGGGGAGGTCGAGGTCGCCCTAGAGGGGGAGGCCATGTCAGGTACTATGCTCTTCCGGCCCGGTCCGAGGACATTGCTTCAGATTCAGTCATTACAGGTATTGTTCTTGGTTTTTATAGGGATGCATCGGTATTATTTGACCCTGGCTCTACATATTCATATGAGTATTCCTATTTTCCTTCACATCTGGGGATAGCCCGGGACTCTTTGAGTTCCCCTGTTTATGTTTCTACTCCGGTGGAAGATTCTCTTGTTGTGGACCGCGTATATCGGTCATGTTTGATTACTATCAGTGGTTTTGAGACCAGAGCTGATTTGCTGCTACTTAGTATGGTAGATTTCGATGTTATATTGGGTATGGGCTGGCTGTCTCCCTATTATGCTATTCTTGATTGTCACGCCAAGACCGTGACGCTGGCTATGCCAGGATCTCCGAGGTTAGAGTGGAGCGGTTCCTTGGAGAATACTCCCCGCCGAATCATTTTTTTTCTTAAGGCTCAGCAGATCGTTGGAAAGGGGTGTGATGCATATTTGTATTATGTGGGAGATGTTAGCACTGAGACCACAGGGACTATTCCGATGTGTTTCCAGCTGATCTTCTGGGTATGCAACCCGATAGAGACATTGATTTCGGCATTGACTTGTTGTCGGTCACTCAGCCCATTTCCATTCCTCCTTATCGCATGGCCCCTCTTGAGTTGAAGGAGTAGTTACAGGAGGTTCTTGAGAAGGTATTCATCAGGCCCAGTGTATCACCTTGGGGTGCTCCGGTATTATTTGTGAAGAAAACAGATGGCTCGATGCGTATGTGTATTGACTACCGGCAAGTGGATAAGGTGACAGTGAAAAACAGGTACCCATTGCCTCGCATTGATGATCTATTTGACCAATTACAGGGTGCTAGGGTGTTCTCCAAGATTGATCTATGTTCTGGTTACCATCAGTTGAAGATTCGGGAATCGTATATCCCGAAGACTGCCTTCAGGACCAGATATGGCCACTATGAGTTCCTTGTTATGTCATTTGGGCTGACCAATGCCCAACAGCCTTCATGCACCTGATGCACAACATATTTCGGCCTTATCTTGATACTTTCGTCATTGTGTTCATTGATGACATTTTGGTATATTCTAGGTCACATGAGGATCATGAGCAGCACTTGAGGACCGTGCTTCAGACATTGAGGGAGAAAAAGTTGTATGCCAAGTTTTCTAAGTGTGAATTTGGCTTGATTCGGTGGAATTCCTAGGCCACGTGGTGTCTTTGGATGGGATCAAGGTAGATCTGAAGAAGGTGGAAGCGGTTCATAGTTTGCCCAGACCGTCCTCAGCTACTGAGATCCGTAGTTTCCTCGATTTGGCTGGGTATTATCGCCGTTTTATGGAGGGATTTTCATCCATTTCAGCGCCTATGACCAGAATGACCCAGAAGGGTGCATCTTTTATATGGACCGAGGAGTGTGATGAGAGCTTTTAGAAGCTCAAGACAGCCCTGACTACAGCTCCTGTGTTGGTTTTTCCTACCGGTTCCAGGTCCTATATAGTTTATTATGATTCTTCGAGGATTGGCTTGGGAGCGGTGTTGATGCAGGACAGTTAGTGTGATTGCCTACGCGTCCAGACAGTTAAAGGTCTATGAGAAAAAATACCCTGTTCATGATCTCGAGTTGGCAGCGATTGTTCACGCCCTGAAGATATGGCGTCATTATTTATATGGTGTCCCCTGTGAGATATTCACGGATCACCGGAGTTTGCAGCACATATTCAGGCAGAAGGATCTAAATTTGCGCCAGCGTAGGGGATTGGAGTTGCTAAAGGACTATGACATCACTATATTATACCACCCGGGAAAGGCCAATGATGTGGCCGATGCCTTGAGTCGCCGGGCGGAGAGTTTGGGGAGTTCGGCATACCTTTATGCAGCTGAGAGGCCTCTAGACTTAGACGTTTAGTCCTTAGCCGGTCAGTTCGTGAGATTGGATCTTTCTGAGCCTTGCTGGGTATTAGCTTGTGTGGTTGCTCGATCTTCCCTTCATGATCGTATCAGAGGGTGCCAGTATAATGATCCCCACCTTTTGGTTCTTCAGGATAGAGTCCAGCGGGGTGATTCTAGAGAAGTGACTATAGGAGATGATGGGGTGATGAGGATGCAGGGCCGTATCTGTGTGCCCAACATGGATGGTCTTTGAGAGTTGATTCTTGAGGAGGCCCATAGTTCGCGGTATTCCATCCATCTGGGTACCGCGAAGATGTACCAGGATATGAGACAGCACTATTGGTGGTGAAGGATGAAGAAGGATATAGCAGAGTTTGTAGCCAAGTGTCTCAACTGTCAGCAAGTCAAATGTGAGCATCAGAGACCGGGAGGGTTACTTCAGCAGATTGAACTTCCAGAGTGGAAGTGGGAGCGGATCACCAAGGACTTTGTGGCTGGACTTCCTCTGACTTTGAGGAAGCATGATGCTATTTGGGTGATTGTGGATCGGCTGACCAAATCAGCCTATTTCCTTCCAGTACTGACAAAGGTACACACTTCACTTCACGGTTCTGGAGAGCCGTTCAGCAAGAATTAGGCATCAAGGTAGAGTTGAGCACAACTTTTCACCCTCAGATGGACGGGCAATCCGAGCGCACAATTCAGATTCTCGAGGATATGCTCCATGCTTGTGTGATGGATTTTGGAGGGTCATGGGATCGATACTTGCCTCTTGCAGAGTTTGCTTACAACAACAGCTACCAGTCCAACATTCAGATGGCGCCGTATGAGGCTTTGTATGGTAGGCGGTGCAGGTCTCCCGCGGGATGGTTTGAGCTGGGCGAGACCAGATTGTTAGGTACAGACTTGGTTCAGGATGCCCCGGACAAGGTGAAGGTGATTCAGGAGAGACTTCGCACAACTCAGTCCAGGCAGAAGAGCTATGCGAACCGGAAGGTTCGTGACTTGGCATTTATAGCTGGTGATCGGGTTTTGCTTTGGGTATCGCCTATGAAGGGCGTCATGAGGTTCGGGAAGAAAGGCAAGCTGAGTCCAAGATTTATTAGCCCTTTTGAGGTGTTACGACGTGTTGGGGAGGTTGCGTATGAGCTAGCCCTGTCTCCCGGCCTAGCAGGGGTTCATTCGGTGTTCCACGTCTCTATGCTCCAGAAGTATCACGGTGACCCGACTCATGTCTTGGAATTCAGCTCAGTCCAATTGGACAAGGATCTATCATATGTTGAGGAGCCTGTGGCTATACTGGACAGGCAGGTCAGAAAGCTCAGGTCAAAGGACATCGCGTCAGTAAAGGTTCAGTGGAGGGATCAGCCAGTCGATGAGGCGACTTGGGAGACCGGGCAGTATATGCGGAGTCAGTACCCTCATGTTTTCACAGCTTCACGTAGGTTTCTACACTCGTTCGAGGACGAACGATTTTTTTAAGAGAGGGAGGGTATAACGACCCGGTCAGTCATTTTGAGAATTTACGCCCTGATCCACTAATAACCTCTTCTCCCATGTATATTTATGTTATTGGAACTTGTCGGAGCATTGAGTGATGAAATCCGGACCGATTTTGGACACCTAGTCCATAAATGTGGAATTTAGCTTCAGAAATCGGGCCATAGGTAGAGCTTTGTAAATATGGATCTGGAATGGAATTCTGTCGACTTCGTTAGCTCCGTTGGGTGATTTCGGGGTTAGGAGCGTGTTTGGAATGTGCTTTCATGGTCGGTTGTGGATTTAGGCTTGAATTTGCAAAAGTTAGAATCTCGGCGATTTCGGCCGATAGGTGAAATTTTGATATCGGAGTCGGAATGGAATTCCAAAAGTGACAGAAGGTCCGTAATGTCATTTATGACCTGTGTGCAAAATTTGAGGTCATTCGGATGAGTTTAGACGTTTTTCGACATCGGATGTGAATTCTAGAAATTTCATAAATTCTTAGGCTTGGATCTATGCATATTTGATGATTTTGATGTTATGAGATGTGTTTTTAAGGCTCGTCCAAGTTTGAATGAAGTATTAGGGTTGGTTGGTAGTTTTGGTTGAGGTCCGTGGGGCCTCGGGTGTGTTTCGGGTGTTCTACGGAAATTTTTGGCCTACAAGTTTTTGCTGGTTTTTCTGGTTTTTCTACAGTTGTGTTTTACTCTCTACGGTCACAAGGGTTCACCCGCGATCGCGTAAGGTAAAAGTGAGAGGTCCTGTGGTTGTTCTCTGCGATCGCAATAAAAGGTCTGTGATCGCAGTGTGTTGGAATCTTCGTCAACGCGATCGCATGACCAGGACCGTATTCGCAAAGAGTATTCTTGGTTTGGGGGAGTTTCAATATTTGTTCTACGCAGTCGCGTGGCCCTAGCCGCGATCGCGTAGCTCTAGGTCCTCAAGGTTCGCGATCGCGTACTTCTTTCTGCGATCACATAGCATGATTCCAGGCGCGTGTTTCTTTACTCTCCGCGATCGCGACTCCTTGTATGCGGTCGCATATAAAAAATGCATGGGCAGTCTTTTAAAGACCCAAATTTGAGGTTTATGTTATTTTCACCATTTTTGAATTTGAGAGCTCGGGAGGCGATTTTTGGAGGTTTTTGCACCTGGGTAACTTGGGTAAGTGTTTCTATCCATTATAGATCAATTTCCATGATTCCAATCTTAAATCCAACATTTAATTTCAAAAATTTTGGGTAGAAAATGGGAAAAATGGGATGAATTTCATAGAACGAATTATTGAGTTTTGATTTGGTGTTTGACCTCCGATTTGAGATATTCTTATATGGTTAGACTCGTGAGTGAATGGGTGTCCGGAAAATATAAATTTTACCCGATTCCGAGACGTGGGCCCGGGGAACTTTTTGGGCGAATTTCCTAATTTTGCGTATTAGCTTATAAATAATTAGCTATTTTGTTCCCTTAAAGTGATATTTACACCATGCAATCGATTTGAATAGATTTGGGCCACCCAGAGTCAGATACTCGTGGCAAGAGCGCGGTATTGAGTTGATTAGAGCGGTCAAGGTAAGTGGCTTGCCTAATTCTGTGTTGGTGACTTTCCCTTAGGCATTTTTATATTGATTTTGTTATGTGGACGCCGTGTATGCGAGGTGACGAGTGCGTACACGGGTCATTGTTTCTAAAAATCCTATTTTTACTCCTACGAAAGCGCTCATTTTCATTCATATATTACTGTTTCCATCTTAATAGTGTAGATAGTTTAAGAGTAAGCATGCCTACCGGTTCTCACTTGAATTCCTCTTATGTGCTACTAGTCACATCATGCTTAGGCAGCTTTACTCTATTCTTGCATGTTGTTTTTCCTGGACTGTTTAATTAAGCCATAATTGACATACTTCTGCTTTGCATATTAAAATTGGGACTATGGACCGAGATCCGGGAGCTTTCCCCCTGTACTGCATTTCATATTTAAATTGGGACTACTGACTGAGATCCGGGAGCTTTCCCCCTGTACTGAAATGCATATTTAAATTGGGACTACAGAGAGAGATCCGAGAGTTTTCCCCCTGTATTGCATAGCATATTTAAATTGGGACTACGGACTGAGATCCGGGAGCTTTCTCCGTGTACTGCATTGTACATTTACTGTTGAGATATATGATGTGCTGAGCCGAGGGCTCTCTTTATGTTATTAAATCTTTCCATTTTCGTTAATCCTGTTTATCATTGCTTATTTATTTTTCACTGTTTTAAATTGTATATTGACTTGTTTTACAAACTCAGTAGGGCCTCAACCTGACCTCGTCACTACTTGATTGGGATTAGGCTTGGTACTTACGGAGTACCGAATGTGGAGTACTCACGCCCTTTCCTGCGCATGTTTTCCCCATGTGCAGATCCAGGTACCAACACCCATCGTGGCTAGAAGTCATCTAGCAGCAGCCAGGAGACCGCGAGGTAATTCTTCTGCGTCCGCAGAATCCCACGAGTCCCCTTCTACTCTAGTATAGGCATAGAAGACTTGTATATTTCTCCACTGTTTCATTGTATAGAGCTACATTTAGTACAGAGCTTGTGACTATGGCTACATTCTGGGTTTTGGGAAGTAAAAATGTATATGCTGAGCTGCTACGTTATATCTACTTGAGATATTTTTTGTCTTTTTTTTTATTGATTCTGTCATTTCCGCAAATTTTAGGCTTACCTAGTCATAGAGACTAGGTTCCGTCACGATACCTTTCGGAGGGTAAATTGGGTCGTGACACACAGGAACATCAAAATGAGCAAGCACAATAGTCAGAATATAGCCATATGGAATTGCATGTGCTTTTGTTCCATTCACAACTCTGTCCAAGAGTTGGATGATGAAGGCTGATCAATTGATCTGCTTTCTCCTATACAAACACTCCATCAAGGTCAGATCAATATAGTTAGCTATGTGCCTTCGCTCTTGTCTTGGCAGCACGAACTTGATGACAAACTCAAAAAGCAACTTATGCTCTGGCTTCATTTCACTTTTGTAGACTGGCCTAGGTTCAATTTCCCTTTCATTGTCACTGAAGAATCTGGTAATATTGATTGCTGAGCTATCCCATCAGAACTAGGCCATCTTTGCCTAGTGTAATCTTCGTAGCCCTTAGCAAGAATGGGCGGAATTTCTCTCAGCTCTTTAGCATCAAAGGAGACTTGAATTCCTTTGATTGTGGTAGTGACCCTACCGTCCTTGACCACTACATTACCCATGAACTCCAGCAGTTCAGCTCTAGCCAACCTTCCTTCCATGTGAAGGACCATGTTTTTCCACCCCTGAACATCCAGTGTGTCTAGCAGGTATCTCATCCCAGGTTCCTCGAGATCCTTCAACAACTTTCCCTTTAGAATTGTTCTTTTTCCAAACAAGGTGATTCTGTCAGTCACCTTACCAACTTCCCCCTCATTTTCTCCACTCCACTCTTTATTATTATCTTTCTCAACAACCTTCACTTTTCTTGCCTTGGACCTGGTCCTTTTAACAGCTCTTGTAGGTGTGGTAGGCACTGTAGCTGACTTCTTTGAAGAAGCCTTAGCCCTTTTTGATTTTGGTGCCTCAACCACAACAGGAGCAGTCTGGTCCTCATGATAGACCAGGTCCATCGTATCCTCTTCAACCACAACAGTCTCCACAGGCTCTCCTACTTAGCCTTTCCCTTTGCAGCTCTCTTCTTCTTGATCTCTAGCAGAGCCTTCTCAAACAGTTCTTCTTCTTCTCTCACAGCACTACCTGTAGCACGCACCTTAGGAACAGGAGCATCAACAGCTACAGAAGCTTTCCTCTTCTTAGAAGGAAATGGGTTAGTAGCGTTCTTGGACTTCTGAGTCCTCCTTTTCGTGGGGTTATAGGACTCCCCCAGTTTCCTTAGCCTGTCAGCCAACGTCTCGTCCCCAGATGAACCAGGTTCATCTGCTCCTTTCTTCAAGCTTGCTAGACCTGCCGCTGCTTCCTCGACTACACTTCCCCCTAACTCTGTGACATCTTCTCCAACCTTCTCAAGAATGGGACCACAAGTAGTCAATATAGTACCATCCTCCCCAAATCCCTTTCTCTCAAGAACTTTACCTTTTTCCAATTTTCTTTGCCTACTAGGCACTTCAACATCAACTACCGACCCAACTAGAACAAACCTTTTCTTAGCATTAACAGACTGAGAAATTGCATCAAGATTACCTTGTTCAGAATTTGATGAACCATGTGCTTCATCCTCGTTGGCTGATGTAAAAGATTCACTTGGTGATTCAGAATTATTATCCTTTTCAGCCTGCAGAATTGCCTCCAAGAATCTTGCACGTGACCCAGAAGCCACTGATTTTCTAGCAAAAACCTTTACACGGCGACCATGAGGGGCTAGGTTAGGCTTAGATGTGGGTTCAGCAATAGGAGGGTTTCAGGAATATGAGGGTTTTCAGGTGATTGAGAACTGTATATAGATGGAGAATTTGAATCTGACTCATAATGCCCTCCATCATAATCACGATTTGGCGATGAAGAAGAAGAAGCAGATGATGGTGAAGACATGATTACGAGTGTTGTTAGGAACAAAAGAAAAGTGATCAGTTTTGGGTTTGAAGAATAATGTTCGACGGTTACTTTATGAAGAAAAGAGTAATGATGACCCTTATATAAGATATGTCTATTAATTATACAACGGGTAGAATATTTATTCAAGTGGAAGTCTAATAGTTGTAGGAGTGTCATTGATTAGACAGTTAAGAGTTCCCTACCTCTAGGCTAATTGAGTACTGATGTGACTTCTTGGAATGGGTTCATTTAGGGATTAGTAACGCCTGGGGGGACCAGGCGTTACCCAGGCCTTAGGGCTGTAACGCCTGGCCCTGCCTGGCTTTACCCAGGCTTTAGGGCTGAAACGCTTGGGCCCCGGGACAGTGAAAAACCGAGTTTTGACGGGTTTTAAGTGTTTCCAAGTTAGAATAGAAGTCTTTGAGATGTTTAGGGTTCATTCTAAACATATAAATAGACCCAAAAACATCACATTAAGG
>ML404900.1:20597-63789 GCA_005239525.1 Nicotiana knightiana
GGGCCAGGCGTTACAGCCCTAAGGCCTGGGTAACGCCTGGTCCCCCCAGGCGTTATGGGTCTAACGCCTGGGTAACGCCAGGCTGCCCCAGGCTGTTTGGCTTGGCGCCTGGCTATCCCCCGGGTGTCCCCTCTCGCGTATTCTTCGACGTATTTGCATCCGTTTAGCCCCGTTTCCATTTCCAATTCACCTACACATAAAATAAACCCTATTAAGCACATACGACGTGTATTTTATCATTAAAGCACATAAAATGCGAGGTATATAATGCTTAAAATCACGAATTCTAGCCACACATCAATTAGTACAAAGAATTTGAAATGAACCAAATATAGATAGAATCCTGCTCATGTGTGATTATAATTAGTTCAATAATTGTATGGAGATGAGCACGTACCTTACCAGTCAGATAAACCAGTAGAGATGAACCAGGTTCATCGTGTTAAAGTCCTTAATTTGCCTCAATTTATAAAGATAGAGAAACATCATTAGCAACCATAGAATCATATTAATACATAGCAAGAGAGTATGACAGTAAAGTCATGATGCTGAGCAATGATTAGACTGGTTGATTATCTATGTTAGTGTTTCTAGCCAAAAAAAATATTTCATTTTTTTTTTCAAAATATTTTTTTTCTTTCTAATCAGGTGATTTTAATCATCCCTAATTCAAGCCTGTTTCTCTCAAAATGCTCCCTACTCAGTGCTTTAGTAAAGATATCTGCAATTTGTTGATCAGTAGCACAAAATTCAATTGAGATCATTCCTTTTTCATAGTTATCCCTCAGGAAATGGTGCCTAACATCTATGTGCTTAGTTCTCTTATGATGAACCGGGTTCTTCGTCATACTAATGGCACTAGTGTTATCACAGAAAATAGGAATGCATCCCACATCTATACCAAAGTCCATGAGTTGTTGCTTGATCCATAGCAACTGAGCACAGCAGGAGGCTGCAGCCACATATTCTGCCTCAGCAGTAGACAAGGCTACTGAATTTTGTTTCTTGGTAGCCCAAGACACAAGGCATGAACCCAGAAAGTGAGCCATACCTGAAGTACTTTTCTTGTCAAGCAAGAAACCTGCATAATCAGCATCAACATATCCTACAAGGTCGAAATTACTGCCTTTAGGATACCAAAGGCACAAATTAGCGGTGCCTTTCAAATATCTCAAAATTCTCTTCACTGTAGTGAGGTGGGACTCCTTTGGATTTGCCTGAAACCTAGCACACAGCCCCACGCTGAACACAATATTAGGTCTGCTGGCAGTGAGATATAATAGAGACCCAATCATCCCTCTGTATAGCTTCTGATCAACGGATGAACCAGGTTCATCCACATCCAATTTTGTAGCTGTGTCTATGGGAGTGTCTATTTCCTTTGAGTCTTCCGTTTTAAAATACTTGAGCGATTATTTCACATACTTTTGTTGGTGGATCATTGTTCCATTTGAGTTTTGCTTGATTTTCAAGCCTAAGAAGAAGTTTAGCTCNCATCCACGTATATTTGCACAACCAGGAGATCCTTACCCTTTTCCTTTAATAACAATGTACTGTCAATTTTACCTCGTTTGTACCCATGTTCTAGCAGAAATTTTGATAATCGTTCGTACCATGCTCTTGGTGCTTGTTTGAGACCATACAGAGCCTTGTCGAGTTTGTATACGTGGTCAGGTGAGCCCTTGCTTTCAAAACCTGGAGGTTGCTTTACAAATACATCTTCCTTCAGATAGCCATTGATAAAGGCACTCTTAACATCCATTTGATGAAGAGTGAATTCCATGTGTGCAGCAAATACTATAAGAAGTCTGTTTGGCTCCAGTCTTGCCACAGGGGCAAAGGATTCATCATAGTCAATTCCCTCTTCTTGATTATACCCTTGAACAACTAGTCTTGCCTTATTTCTTGTAACAGTTCCATCCTCATCGAGCTTGTTCCGGAAGACCCACTTGGTGCCAATCACTAATATGTCTGGTGGCCTGGGTACCAAGTGCCATACTTGACTTCTTTCAAACTGATTCAGCTCTTCTTGCATGTTATTTACCCAATCAGCATCTTGTAGGGCGTCCCCAATGTTCTTTGGTTCGATCATGGATAGAAAGGCATCAAACGCACACATATTTTTCAAGGATGATCGTGTTTTAATTCCGGATGTCAAATCTGTTATGATATTCTCAAGAGGGTGAGAACTCTGATATCTGTGTGGTTTGAGTACCAACTGTTCATTCCTAGACAATTCCATGGTGTCTTGTTGCTTTGGAGCAGGATCAGGGCCAGGTTGCATATGTTGAATTCCCCTTGTCATATTGCTTGGGGTAGTTGAACCCGGTCCATCACCTGTTCCACCTTCCATGTTTGCTTCAATGTGATCACTGCTTCTCACCAATCCAAGCTCCTCATCTTCTAGTTCCTGTTTCTCAGCAAGAGTGTTCGTTTCATCAAAGACAACATGTACACTTTCTTCTACAGACATAGTTCTTTTATTATACACTTTATAAGCTTTTCTATGTGATGAATATCCCAAGAATACTCCCTCATCACTTGTAGGGTCAAATTTTCCCAGGGAATCTTTGCCATTATTATGCACAAAACACTTGCATCCAAAAGCCCTAAAGTGGGATATGTTGGGCTTTCTCCCTTTAAGTAATTCATAGGGAGTTTTCTCTACCAGAGGTTTGGTCATGCATCTATTGATTATGTAACAAGTAGTGTTTATTGCTTCAGCCTAGAAGTTGTGAGGTAGTTTTCTAGATAGGAGCATGGTTCTTGCCATGTCTTCAAGAATTCTGTTTTTCCTTTCAACAACCCCATTTTGCTGTGGGGTTCTAGGAGCAGAAAAGTTATGATTAACACCATGTTCATCACAGAACTCAGCAAACTTAGCATTCTCAAATTCAGTACCATGGTCAGATCTTATTGATGCTAGTTGATGTCCTAATTGATTTTGAGTTTTCTTGACAAATGAGGTGAACATATCAAATGCTTCATCCTTAGATGCCAGGAATAAGGTCCAAGTGAACCTTGAATAATCATCAACTAGCACCATCACATATCTCTTACCACCTCTACTCAGAGTTCTCATACGACCACACAGATCCATATGAACCAGTTCCAACATCCTGGTGGTACTGACTATTTTCTTACTTTTGAAAGAGGACCTTACCTGCTTCCCCCTAACCCATGCCTCACAAACTTTGTCCTCCTTGAACTTAATGTTAGGAAGTCCTAGTACTAATTCCTTAGAGAGTATTTTGTTAAGCTTACTCAGACTCACATGACCAAGTCGTTTGTGCCACAGGAGGGGATCACTGTCCAACACACCTAGGCAAGTGAGTTCATTTTTAGATAGTGTGGACAAGTATATGACATAGATGTTATTCATTCTTTTTCCCTGCAAAACAATCTTGTCAGTAAGCAGGTTAATCACAAAACATTTTGTGGAAGTAAAAGCAACCAGGTTACCTCTGTCACACAGTTGTGATACACTGATCAGGCTATATTTCAAGCCATCTATTAGATACACATGTTCAATGGATCGTGTGTCATCCTTACCTACCTTACCAACCCCAATGATTTCACCTTTCTTTCCGTTTCCAAAGGAGACATTTCCTCCTTTGAGACTTTCAAGTGAAAGGAACTGTTCCATGTTCCCAATCATATGCTTTGACCAACCACTATCCAAATACCAAATCTGGCTGCCTCCTCTCACTTGAACCTACAAAAAGAATCAGAGGTTAGTCTTAAGAACCCAAACTAGTTTGGGTCCTTTTCTATGAGAGAATGGATGAATCAAATTTTTTCTGGCCCAATTTGGTAGCCAGATTTTCTTTTTTACACACCTCTCATTTTTTCGACTGGTTTGCTCTTTTGCAGTACAATCATATTTGTAGTAGCTAGTCTTACCACAATGGGTGCAGATTTTATTCTCAGGGAGAGTGAGATACTTTCTTTTGGGATCCCACTTGGGCAATTGAATTCCAAAGACAATCCCTCTCCGGTTGCTACCATGATTCTCTTGAAGCCATATCAGGGCATCAGATGATTTATTCCATTTACATGTTCGATCTAATTCATGTTTGACTTTGCCAAGTTCTTCGTTAAGAGTTCTTATCTGTTTATCCTTGGCATACATATTATCTTTTTTCCCCCCATGTTTTCTTCTAACATGATATGAGAATAATCAATAACCTTTTTACTGGATCCTAGCTTTAGCTTTAAGTTTTCAAATTTAGTTCTAGAATCTTAGTTTCAAGTGGATGAACCTGGTTCAACAAGACTGTGTTTCTTTTTAGATTCACTGACTCTGATTTCCAGGTTCATGCACTTTTCTTTTAGCATTGCACATTCTTTAGATAGTTGATCCTTCTCTTTGGTTGTTTCCTTAGAATCATCTATGAAATCAAGTAGCAAATCAGAGAGTTTTCCTTATATAGGAACTTTAGTTTGTTTTTAAGATAGGAGATACTTACCTCTAGTTCTTCATATGATTCCTCATCAGATTCTCCATTTTCCATGAGCGCCTGATCTTCAGTCTCCCCATCTTCTGATTCCTCATCTGAACTTCCCCCCCAAGCAGCAACCATAGACTTTGTTGTGGTTTTCTTGGGTTGGACCTATTCCTTCTTCCTGTTCCTTCTTTCATATCTCTCCTTTTTCCATTCTACTTCCCACTGAGGACAGTTTTTGATGAGATGGTCAGTCTTACCACATTTTTAGAATCCCTCATTGGTTGGCCTTTATGGAGCTTTTGCTTTGTTATAGTTTCCTCCTCTAGAGATGCCCTTATTCCTCATGAGAAAGTTTCTGAATTCTTTGGTAATCATGGCCATCTCATCATCCTCCAGATCTGCTCCCTCAATGATTCTTAGTGCTAGACTCCTCTCCTTCTTTGGACCATCCATCTTCATTGTCTACCTTCTGAGTTCATAGGCAGTGAGGTTTCCAATCAGCTCATCCAATCTCAAGGTTGCCATATTTTTGGATTCCTGGATAGCAGTGATTTTGCTTTCCCAGGAAATAGGCAAGACCCTTGTCAGGATCTTCTCAACCCTGTCCTCTTCAAGAATGACTCTTCCAAGAGACTTCAGTTCATTAGTTAAGGTTGTGAACCTTGTTTACATCTCTTGGATATTATCTCCTTCTTTCATAGTGAAGTTTTCGTACTGAGAGTATAGTAGAGTACCTCTTGACCTTTTTACCTGAGGTGTTCCTTCATGGACTACTTGCAAGGTATCCGAGATCTCTTTGGCAGTGGTGCATCTTTGGATTCTGCTGTACTCGTCTGGACCTAGTCCACACACTAGCCACTTTTTGGCCTTTGCATTCTTCTCCCATCTCTTCAGATCCTCCGCAGTGCTGTCAGCTCTAGTCTTTGGTGCATCTATACCTTCATCAGTCTTCATCATGGTAGCTAGAGGACTATCAGTGACTATGTCCCTGAGTTCATAGTCTTCTCCAATCAGGTGGTCCTTCATCCTATTTTTCCACCAAGAGTAATACTGGCCATTGAAGAGTGGTGGCCTTGTAGTTGATTGACCTCCCAGTTTCTAGGTGGTGCAATTATCTTGATCTTCTCCAAGGTGTTAGCCTTTCAAGGATAACCTGCTCTGATACCAATTGATGTTTTAGACGTCAATACCACACAAGAAGATAGGTTAATTTGTGTGGTACCCGATTTTCGAGTGATGTCTCTCTAGAAGAACCTGGTTCTTCTTGGTGTTTTAACTTCTACTGTTGCGGAATAATAAAAGCAGTAAAGTACAAACACAGAGATTTTTACGTGGAAAACACTTGGATCAAAAGGTGAAAAAACCACGACCTACTCCTCAGTAGGATCTGGTCAAACTCTTCACTAAAAATCTGAGCCAAACAGACTTACAAAATAAACTCTTTCGTAATCCTAGGACTAACTCTAATCCCTTCGTAGTAACTAGCCTCTAGCTAATTTCTACAAGCTTCAAGTTAACTCTAAATTGAACAATGCGTACCTATTACAATTGCTTCTATGAAAGTTGAAAAGATACAATATTAAATCGCCTACTACAACCAACTAGACTCAATGACAAACAGATGGAACTGGTTCTTCTAGCTGGTCTGTAGCCTTTGTATCACACAGTAATTCTTCTTGCAAAATATCTGTGAATTTTGCTTTCAGATCTTGATTCACTTCTGCACTTGTGCGTTCTTCATTCAAGCAAGAATACTTCAATTATTTATAGAGTCAGTTGCTGAGTTTGTCGTTCAGTTCTAGTACAACTCTACCTAGGAGAACGAGTTCGTATTAAACTCAACTTCCTTCCTTCGTTACAGTCGTTGCTGAATTCAACTTCTATTCTCTTATCAATTTGCAACCTTTTAGCATTAGGAGACACTCCCCATGTTCATTGATACATAACAATCGCATCTCTTATGCATATACGGTTCATGTGCCAACGCGTCAGGTCAAGTATGTATGCTCTGATGGACCTGGTTCAACTGGTCAGACATTTATCAATCTTCAAACCTATGCAGTGACTTGGGTCAACAACTAGAACAGAATACAAGAAAAGAAGTAGGAAGGGATGCCAATACCTGCGGACACCTGCACTACTACCTTGGGGTCTCCAATGGCAGCAACCTCGATCTATGGTCCGTAGGATCCTGCACCGGGATCTGCACAAAAGTGCAGAGTGTAGCATCAGTACAACTGACCCCATGTACTGAGTAAGTGCCGAGCCTAACCTCGGCGAAGTAGTGACGAGGCTAGGACATGAAAACCAAAATCAACATGTGCAGTTTAATAGCATACGTAGAAAAATAATTCAACGAGATAAAAGCAGTTAAGCATAAAGGAAAGAGGAACATGCAAAGGGGAGGAAATATCAAATAATGGAAATAACGAGGTAAGGAAAAATTTAGATATCAATTTAAGCAACGGAAATAGTAATACAAAAACAAGTACACGGCATCACCCTTCGTGCTTTTACTCTCGTCCTCACCTTCAGAATTTGTATATTCAGCACGATGTCACCCTTCGTGCTTTTACCTCATAATATCATGGCACGACATTATCCTTCATGAATTATCACTCATATCATGGCACGGCATCACCCTTCGTGCTTTTAAACTCACAATATCGGCACGTCATTATCCTTCGTGCATTACCACTCATATCATGGCACGACATCAACCTTCGTGCTTTTAAACTCACAATATCGGCACGACATCACCCTTCGTGCATTAACATTCACTCGAAATCTCACGCACGACATCACCCTTCGTGCTTTTACACTCTTTGTCACCCAAACACATCAAATGATAGCAATCGAAGGGAATAACAGAGTAAACAAAAATAAACCATAACGTCCCGGCAAGGGAGCCAACAGTGGAATCAATACCATCCCGGCAAGGGAAAAATCAGCTATAACCAATCTCACTTAGTGCATAACTCACATAAACATCTTCAACTGAAACCAATACTCGGCACAGTTCAATATCAAGGAATTTCCACCAACATGGATACCTATAAAGTGAAATCAAGTATTACATAACGAAAAATCACATAAATCACAATATTCGACTCACGGGCATACTTGACACCAACGTATAGGTACTCGTCACCTCACATATACGTTGAACATGATACTTACTGATGCGAGACTAAATTGCATAGTTTAACATGTGATATACCTTACATTTTATGCGCATTAATGATAAAAATACACTTGTTATGTGCTTAATGGAGTTTATTTCATGTGTAGGTGAAGTGGAGATGGAAACGGAGCTAAAAGGATGCAAATACGTCGAAAAATACGCGAAAGGAGACACCCGGGCGATAGCCGGGCGACAGAGCCAAACAGCCTGACCCTACCTGGCGTTAGCCAGGCGTTAGGGCTGAAACGCCAGCCCTACCCTGGCGTTAGCCAGGCGTTAGGGCTGAAACGCCAGCCCTTGCCTGGCGTTAGCCAGGCCTTTGGGTCCAAACGCCAGGGTCCCCAGTTCGGCGAAAAACCGAGTTTTGACGGGTTTAAGTGTTTCCCAATTGAAATAGAAGTCTCCTACACGTTTAGGGTTTGTCCTAAACTTATAAATAGACTCCTAAAACACAACTACAAAGGGAGATTCGAGATTAGAGTGGATACGGACGGCAAAACATCAATTTGTACATATTTTCTTCATTACTTTGTAGTTCTAATATGCAAGTTATTTTAGATTTGATTCTTTTGAACATGTCTAGCTAATTTCTTGTGGAACCCGTTGGGGAATAAAATTATTGTGATATTAATATAGCTTTGATTAATATAGCTTTGATTGGTTGATTAAACTCTATTTGTTCAACTACGTTCTTGTTGTAGTTGATTGAAGGGCCCTCAATTAGCTGTGCCTATTTATTATGTATCTACTTGAGAGAGAGTGCATATTTAGGTAATTGTTTGAACAACACCACTCCCAGAGTATAGACGAAAGTCATAACCGAGGGTTTAGAGGTTGGATTAGAGATAACGATACTTCGGGTGCAATCTAAGTGAACTGTAATGCAATCTAGCTAGCGTAACTTGAGAGAGTGCGTCTAGTAAATTATCATAATTACTTGAGAGAGATTTATGGTAGATAGAGTGTTCATGATTGATAGAGATAACTAATCAAGCTATACGAAGTATCCGAGAAGTAAGTTCACCAGCGGGGGAAACCATAACCTTAGATTTTTATTACAATTGTTTATACCTTAGTATAGTTAATCTTTAGTTTTAATCTTTAGTATTAGTAATTTAAATAACATCAGGTGACAGCTGAGTAGTATTTTAACAGCTTGCTTGATACGTCAATTCCCTGTGGGATCGACTCTGGGCATAATACCCCAGGATTATATTTGCAACACCCTTTTAGTCTTCTACAAGACATAGTTGAGCGTGATCACTTACACATAGCAAATAGGACACAACACCTATTCCCTCAAACTAAGGTTAAGCCAAACACTTACCTCGGATTCCACGACCAAACTCAAGCCTCGATTACCGCTTTTCCTTTTGAATTTAACTCCAATTCACTTGTATCTAGACATATTTAACTTAATAACATCAATAAATGCTAAACAATTCAATCCCAACGCTTAATTATAGGTTTTATATCATTCTTCCCAAAAAGTTAAAAATCGACCCCGGGCTCGCTTTGTCAAAACTCGATGTTCTGACAAAAAACCGATCACCCATTCACCCATGAGCCCGAGTATGCAATAAGTTTCGAAATCCGACCCCAAAACGAGGTCTAAATTCCAATTATACAAAAATCTCTAATTCTACCCAAATCCCCCAATTTTTCTACCATGAAAATTTCAAGATTCTAGGTTGAAATCTTATAAAACGTATTTAAGGATTGAAAGATATGAGTTAGAAATCACTTACCAATTATTTGGGGAAGAATATATTTTGGAGAAATCACCTCTTTAGTTCTAGGGTTTTATTATTTTTGAAAAGTGGTAAAATAATTAAAAGTCTCGTATTTATACGCGCATCTGGTCCTTGACCACTACTGTCAGCGGAATCATGGGCGATGCAGCGGAACCTAGTCCCTGCCTACCGCTGTCAGCGGAATAATAGGCATTGCAGCAAAACCTGGTCCGCTGCCGGGAAATTCTAAACGCTGCCACGCCTTCAGGTTCAGAGAGCTGAACCTGCAACCTGCAACTTTTGAAATCCCAGTTATTTTTCTAAGTTTCAAAACACTCTGCGGCCTACTTGAAACTCACCCGAGCCCTCGGGGCTCCATATCAAACATGCACGCAAGTCTAAAAACACCCTACAGACCTTCTCGTGCGATCAAATCACCAAAATAACATCTCGAATTACAAGTTTAGTATCAAAATCAAAGAAAAATCTCAAGAACTTTCAAAGTTTCAAATTATACAACGAAGGGTCCGAATCACGTCATATGACCTTCATTTCTTACCAAATTTGATAGGCACAACTCAAATACCGTATTAAACCTCTTCCGGGCATCGGAACAAAAATACGGGCCCGATACTATCAAATTCAAACACCGCTAAATTTCCAAAAACTCTTATAATTTCAGTTTAACAATTTCCTTCAAAAATTCATTTCTCGGGCTAGGGACCTCGGAATTAAATTTCGGGCATACGCCCAAGTCCCATATTTTCCTACGAACCCTCTGGGACCGTCGAATCACGGGTCTGGGTCCGTTTACCCAAAATGTTGACCAAAGTAAACTTAAATTCAATATTAAAGGCCAATTTAGAGTTTTTCTCAGTTTTTCACATAGTAGTTTCCCGGATATACGCTCGGGCTGCGCATGCAAAACGAGGTGAGATAAAATGAGGGGTTTAAGGCCTCGGAACATAGTTTTGACTTATAAAATGAGAGATGACATTTTGGGTCATTACATTCTCCATCTCTAAAACAACCGTTCGTCCTCGAACAGACGTAGAAAATTACCCGAATCAGGGAAAAGATGGGGATATCGGCTCCGCATATCGGACTCGGACTCGAACTCCCAGGTAGTTGCCTCGGCAGGCTGACCTCTCCACTGGACACGAGCCGAAGGATAACTCTTCGATCTCAACTAACGAACCTGCCGGTCTAATATGGCTATTGGGTCCTCCTCATTGGTCAAATCCTTGTCCAACTGGACACTGCTTAAATCTAACACATGGGCTGGATCTCCGTGATACTTCCGAAGCATAGACACATGAAACACTGGATGCACAACTGATAAATTCGGCGGCAATGCAAGTCTGTAAGCCACCTCACTCACTCTATCAAGAATCTCAAATGGACCAATGAATCTAGGGCTTAGCTTTCCCTTCTTCCCAAATCTCATCACGCCCTTCATGGGCGACACCCGAAGCAATACCCGCTCCCCAACCATGAATGCCAAATCACGAACTCTGCGGTTGGCATAACTCTTCTGCCTGGACTGAGTTGTACGAAGCCTATCCTGAATGATCTTAACCTTATCCAAGGCATCCTGCACTAACTCTGTACCCAGCAACCGAGCCTCTCCTGGCTCAAACCACCCAATCGGCGACCGACACCGCCTACCATATAATGCCTCATAAGGAGCCATCTGAATGCTCGACTGATAGCTGTTGTTGTAGGCAAACTCAGCTAATGGCAAGAACTGGTCCCAAGAGCCTCCAAAGTCAATGACACAGGCTCGTAGCATATCCTCCAAAATTTGAATAGTACGCTCGGGCTGTCCGTCCGTCTGAGGATGAAATGATGTGCTCAACTCAACCCTCGTGCCCAACTCACGCTGAACTGCCCTCCAAAAATGAGAGGTAAACTGCGTACCTCGGTCAGAAATAATAGACACGGGCACACCATGAAGACGAGCAATCTCCTTAATGTAGATCTTTGCTAATCTCTCTGAAAAATAGGAAACTGCCATAGGAATGAAATGCGCTGACTTGGTCAGCCTATCCACAATAACCAATACTGTATCGAACTTCTTCTGAGTCTGTGGGAACCCAACAACGAAATCCATGGTGATACGCTCCCACTTCCACTCAGGAATCTCAATCTGCTGAAGCAATCCAACAGGCCTCTGATGTTCGTACTTTACCTGCTAACAACTCAAGCACCAAGCTACATATGCCGCAATATCCTTCTTCATCCTCCTCCACCAATAATGCTGTCGTAAATCCTGATACATCTTTGCGGTGCCCAGATGAATGGAGTACCGGGAACTATGGGCCTCCTCTAATATCAAATCACGAAGTCCATCCACATTGGGCACACAAATACGTCCCTGCATACGTAAAACCCCATCGTCACCAACTGTAACCTGCCTGGCACCACCGTGCCGCACCGTGTCCCTGAGACACACAAATGAGGATCATCATACTGCCGATCTCAAATACGATCAAATAATGAAGAGCGAACAACTGTATAAGCTAGAACACGACCGTGCTCAGAAAAATCCAATCTCATGAACCGATTGGCTGAAGCCTGAACAACCAAAGCAAGTGGTCTCTCCCCGACCGAAATATATGCTAGACTACTCATACTGGCTGACTTCCTACTCAAAGCATCGGCCACCACATTGGCCTTCCTCGGATGATATAATATGGTGATGTCATAGTCTTTCAACAACTCCAACCATCTCATCTGCCTCAAATTCAACTCATTCTGCTTGAACAAATATTGCAAACTCTTATGATCCGTGAACACCTCACATGACACGCCATACAGATAATGCCTCAAAATCTTCAGCGCGTGAACAATGGTTGCTAACTCCAAATCATGAACTGGATAATTCTTCTCGTGGATCTTCAACTGACGCGAAGCATATGCAATAACCTTGCCATCATGCACCAACACTGCACCAAGTCCAACCCGAGATGTATCACAATACACAGTATATGGCCCTGAACCTATGGGCAAAACCAACACTGGTGCCATGGTCAAAGCTGTCTTGAGCTTTTGAAAGCTCGCCTCACACTCATCTGACCACCTGAACTGCGCACCCTTCTGAGTCAACCTGGTCATGGGGGCTGCAATAGATGAAAAGCCCTCCACAAACGACGATATTAACTTGCTAAGCCTAAGAAACTCCGAATCTCTGTAGCTGACGTGGGTCTAGACCAATCCCTGACTGCTGAGATCTTCTGGGATCCACCTGGATACCCTCTGCTGATACAACATGACCTAGAAATGCAACTAAACTCAACCGAAACTCACATTTCAAAAACTTAGCATATAACTGACTGTCCTTCAGAGTCTGGAGAACGACTCAAAGGTGCTTCTCGTGCTCCTCCCGGCTGCGGGAATAGATCAGAATGTCATCAATGAAGAAAATCACGAAGGAATCCAAATAAGACTTGAACACTCGGTTCATCAAGTCCATGAAAGCTGCTGGGGCATTTGTCAACCCGAATGACATTACTAAGAACTCATTATGCCCATACCGTGTGCGGAAAGCTGTCTTAGGGACATCGGATGCCCTAATCCTCAACTGATGGTAGCCAGATCTCAAATCGATCTTCTAAAATACCTTGGCACCCTGAAGCTGATAAAACAAATCATCAATTCGCGGCAATGGATACTTTTTCTTGATGATAACCTTGTTCAATTGCCGATAATCTATACACGTCCTCATCGACCCGTCCTTCTTCTTAACAAACAACATCGGCGCACCCCAAGGCGAGACACTAGGCTTAATGAAGCCTTTACCAAGCAAGTCCTGCAACTGTTCCTTCAACTCCTTCAACTCTGGCGGGGCCATACGATATGGCAGAATAGAAATGGGCTGAGTGCCCGGAGCCAAATCAATGCAAAAGTCAATATCCTTGTCGGGTGGCATACCCGACAGGTCTGCAGGAACCACCTCTGGAAACTCACAGACAACGGGCACAGAATCCATCGAACGAACCTCAGCACTAGAATCACAAACAAAAGCCAAATAGGCCAAACACCCCTTCTCGACCATACACCGATCCTTCATATACGAGATAATCCTGCTGGAAGAATGACTAGGAGTCCCTCTCCACTCCATCCGAGGAAAACCCGGCAATGCTAAGGTCACGGTCTTGGCATGACAGCCTAGTATAGCATGATAAGGCGACAGCCAGTCCATCCCCAAGATAACGTCAAAATCTACCATATCAAGGAGCAGAAGATCTACACTGGTGTCAAGACCACCAATAACCACTACACACAAACGGTAGACACGATCTACTACAATAGAATCACCCACCGATGTAGACACATTTACAGGAGTACTCAGAGAATCACGAGGCTTAACCATATAAGGAGAAAAATAAGATGACACATAAGAGAATGTGGACCCCGAATCAAATAAAACCGAAGCATCCCTGCTGCACACTGAAACCATACCTATGATAACTGCATCGGAGGCCTCAGCCTCAGGCCTGGCTGGAATAGCATAACATCGGGGCTGGGCCCCACCAATTTAAACTACGTCCATGGTACGGCCTCCTGCAGGCTTACCTCTACCCCTAGTAGCCTGGCCTCCACTTCTAACTGTCTGACCTCCACCTCTAACACCTCGACCCCCACCTCTGGCTGGCTGAGTGGGTGGTGGAGAACCTGGTGCAGGAACCATGGCACGAGAACCCTGGTGCTGAGAACTGCTCAATGCTCGAGGGAAAAATCTGGCAATGTGCCTTTGATCACCACAAGTATAGCAAACCCTCGCCTGCTGAGGCTACTGAACCTTAAACTGACCCTGACGACCTGAGTAACCACCCTGAAAACCCTGAATCGGTGGTGCACTGATAGGATCTGATGGTGCACTATAGAGAAATTGAGCAGAATACTGCATATGACAACCACGACCACCTGGAGAACTGCGAGAAACCTGAAGTGCCGAATGAAACGGCCGAGGAGGATGGCCCCTACCAAAAGAATCCCTGCCTCCAGATGAGGCACCACTGAACCTGCCAAAATGACAGGGTCTCTTGTCAGACCTCTGACCACCCCCCTGCAACAGAACCATCTCAACTCGTCTGGCCACATTGGCTGCATCCTGGAAAGAAATCTCACTCCCTGTCTCGTTGGCCATCTGCAATCTGATCGGCTGAGCTAGCCCCTCGATAAATCTCCTCACCCTCTCTCGCTCGGTGGGAAGTATCATAATAGTATGCCAGGCCAAGGTAAAAAATATGGTCTCGTACTGAGTGATGTTCAGAGAGCCCTGCTGAGATGCTCAAACTGCCTCCGAAGATCCTCTCTCTGAGTGATGGGAAAAAACATCTCCATAAATAGCTGAGTGAACTGGGCCCAAGTCAAGGCCGGTGATCCAACTGGTTTGGCCAAACAATAATCTCTCCACCAAGTCTTTGCGGGACCTGACAGACGAAAGGTAGCAAAGTCGACCCCATTGGTCTCCACTATCCCCATGTTCCGTAAAACCTCATGGCAGCTATCCAAATAGTGATGGGGATCCTCTGAAGATGCACCGCTATAAGTAATAGTGAAAATCTTGGTGAACCTGTCCAACCTCCACAAAGCATCAGCAGACATAGCTGCTCCATCACCGTTCTGAGCCTTAATACCCGGCTGAACTACCCCAACTGGCTGAGCTACTGGAGTCTAAAACTGAGGAGCCAACTGCTCCGAAGTGCGAGTGGCGGGAGTCTGGGCTCCTCCCCCAGCCTGAGAGACGGTTGGTGCTGCAGGAAGAAAAACTGCCTTAGCGACACTCTCCATGAGGCCCACTAGACGGACCAGAGCATCCTGGAGTACTGGGGTGGCAATGAACACCTCGAGAACCTGAGCGGGCCCAACCGGGACTGTCTGAACAGGAACCTTATCAGCAAACTCTACCTGAAGCTCCGCCACTGGGGTTGCTGCTCTGGGCTGAGCTCTGCCCCTGCCTCGGCCTCTAGCACGGCCTCGTTCTCGGATTTTAGCACGACCTCGTCCTCGGCCTCTCGTAGGAGCTGCAACTGGAGGCTCGGGCTGCTGATCAGTGGATGAAGAAGCTCGTGTTCTCGCCATCTGTGAGAGAGTAGAATAGAAATTCAGTTAGCATTTCAAATTCAATTCGCATGATAGAGAAGAATAGATGTGAAGTTATTCCTAAACTCTGCAGCCTCTGGGGGATAAGCACAGACGTTTCCATACCGATCCCTCAAACTCTACTAAGCTTGTCCATGAATTTGTGAGACCTAGGAAACCTAGTACTCTGATACCAACTTGTCACGACCCGAATTTCCCACCGTCGGGACCGTGATGGCGCCTAACGTTGAACCCGCTAGGCAAGCCAACGTAAATATTCAATTTATCTTATTCCTTTATTATTACCAAATAATATGTGCAAAGACAACACTAACATAAATAGAGGTACAAAATGGAACAAGGTATATAAACTCAATGTATGCCTTTACGAACTTTCACAACAACCTATCCCTCAAGCTAAGGTTAAGCCAAACACTTACCTCGGATTCCACGACCAAACTCAAGCCTCGATTACCGCTTTCCCTTTTGAATTTGACTGCAATTCACTTGTATCTAGACATATTTAACTTAATAAAATCAATAAATGCTAAAAAAATCAATCGCAACGCTTAATTATAGGTTTTATATCATTCTTCCCAAAACGTCAAAAATCGACCCCGGGCTCGCTTTGTCAAAACTCGAAGTTCGGACCAAAACCCGATCACCTATTCACCCACGAGCCCGAGTATGCAATAAGTTTCGAAATCCGACCTCAAAATGAGGTCTTAATTCCAATTATACAAAAAGCCCTAATTCTACCAAATCCCCCAATTTTTACCATGAAAATTTTCAGATTCTAGGTTGAAATCTTATAAAAAATAGTTAGGGATTGAAAGAGATAAGTTAGAAATCACTTACCAATGATTTGGGGAAGAAAATATTTTGGAGAAATCGCCTCTTGAGTTCAAGGGGTTTATTATTTTTGAAAAGTGGTAAAATAATTAAAAGTCCCGTATTTATATGCGCACCTGGTCCCTGACCATCGCTGTTAGCGGAATAGTGGGCGCTGCAGCGGAACATGGTCCCTGACTACCGCTGTCAGCAAAATAATAGGCGGTGCAGCGGAACCTGGTCGCTGCCGCGAAATTCTAAACGCTGCCACGCCTTCAGGTTCAGAGAGCTGAACCTGCAACCTGCAACTTTTGAAATTCCAGTTATTTTTGTAAGTGTCAAAACACTCTGTGGCCTACTTGAAACTCACCCGAGCCCTCGGGGCTCCAAATCAAACATGCATGCAAGTCTAAAAACACCCTACAGACCTGCTAGTGCGATCAAATCGCCAAAATAACATCTAAAACTATGAGTTTAGCATCAAAATCAAAGAAAAATCTCAAGAACTTTCAAAGTTTCAAATTTTACAACTAAGGGTCCGAATCACGTCATATGACCTCCGTTTCTTACCAAATTTTACAGGCACAACTCAAACACCATATTAAATCTATTTCGGGCACCGGAACCAAAATACGGGCCTGATATTATTAAATTCAAACACCGCTAAATTTCCAAAAACTCTTATAATTTCAGTTAAACAATTTCCTTCAAAAATTCATTTCTCGGGCTAGGGACCTCGGAATTAAATTCACGGGCATACGCCTAAGTCTCATATTTTTCTACGGATCCTCTGGGACCGTCGAATCACCGGTCAGGGGTCCGTTTACCCAAAATATTGACAGAAGTCAACATAAATTCAATATTAAAGGCCAATTTAGCGTTTTCCTCAGTTTTTCACATAGAAGCTTCCCGGATATACGCCCGGGCTGCCCACGCAAAATGAGGTGAGATAAAGGGAGGTTTTTAAGGCCTCAGAACACAGTTTTGACTTATAAAATGAGAGATGACTTTTTGGGTCATTACACTTATTTAGATGGCTAGCGAATTACTACATTGATAAATCGATAACCGATAAATCGAACCATTAAACGTAAATATTCGTCTGATTCGCCCGATGAGAACCCCTACATTCAGGGGCGGCTCAAAAGTTAGGCTACTAAAGCATTTTTTTAGGCCCCAAAAATTGGAGGGCCCCAAAAAATTTTAATAGTGAATTTTATTATTTTATTTTCGCTTAGACAATATCAAAGTATATAAAAGAAAGAAGAATAAAATATGAAACCTTTATACAAAAAGAAACATACACCTTAGACTTTTAATAGTAAAAATATTTTAGAAATTAAAATTAAACTACTTAAATCTTTATACTAGTGAATAAATTATTAACAAAAATATTTTATAACAAGATCCAAGGTATTGCATTGCATACACAAGGCTAATATTTTGTTAATTAAAATTAATATTCACCAATATAAACAATAATATTACTAAAATCATAGTTTTGTCTATCATGTGACTGGTGCTATAATTTTTTGTGGTACATTGAGATTCTTGAGAAATTGTTTATAGTATGTAGAGAGTGAAAAATAAACAAACCTAATACCGGTCAAAAGAAAAAAAAAATTCGAGCAAATATAATAGTTGCAAGATGTTTTCCAGGCTAGGAATTCCTAGTATTTCTTTTTCCTGAACATTGTAACTCTTTTAAGGTTCATAGTAGACGCACCGTAAATGGTGTGGTTGGATACATAAATCTCATCGATGGGTTGGGTATGTTTAATTTTGAGCTGAATAATATACTCGTTAAGCCCCTAGCTCCGGGGTTGAGATTGATGGCCATGTTTGATTGTTGTCGCAATGAAAATATGCTTGAGCTGCCCTTCCTGACCGGAATGATTAATCTTACTTTTTCAGATGTCATTGGGTATTCATTCATGTTATTATTTTGATTAATATTTTATTATTCTTACTTAATGGAAATAGGAGCGAATTTACCTTAAGCGGTGTCGTGTAATACCACTTCGTCGAATTTTTTATTTGACTAATTTTAGGATATACACGTTACGTGTGTACGTTATCTCAATAAATATAAAATTATAAAGTTACATTATTATATTAAAATTTATGTTTGAGTTATAAAATTAAATCTAACAAAATATTAAATTACTACCGCAAAAAGTATTATTCTACCACTATATTTATTAATCTATTCTTTTTTGTTTTTGACTGAGCTTTCTTTCTCTTTCTAGGCACATAACCATGCATAAATATTTCTATAGAAGTAAGAGGTTAAGATTGTAATAAAATTACTTATTATTAATAGATTCTAAAAAGACTATGGTAATCTACTTAAAGTTGGCTATTTGATAGTTAATATCCTGTGATGACCCAAAAGGTCATCCCGTATATTTCAAACTAATTCTGTGTTTCGAGGTCGTGAAATACTCCTTCTATCTTACCTCGATTTACGTGCACAGTCCGGACGTGTTTTCGGGAAGCCTTTAGGTGAAGATTGATAAAATGATAATTTTATATTAGAAATTTTAATAAAGTTGACTTTGGTCAATATTTTTGTTAAATGGACCCGGACCCGTGATTTGACGGTCCCGGAGGGTCCGTAGGAAAATATGGGACTTGGCCGTATGCCCGGAATCGTATTCCGAGGTCCCAAGTCCGAGAAATAAATTTTTAATAGAAATTATTTTTTGAAAAATATAAGAGATTTTGAAAATGAAATTCTATGTGAAACCTGTGGTATCGGGCCCGTATCTTGGTTCTGGAGCCCGGTACAAGTTCGATATAATATTTGTGTCATATCTGTAAAGTTTGGTAAGAAACTGACTTCATTAGATGTGATTCGGACAGTAAATGCAAAATTTGATGTTTAAAGAAGTTTTGAGGAATTTCATTGATTTTTGGTTTGATTCGTCGTTTTAGTGTTATTTTATGTGTTTTGAAACCTCGAGTGAGTCCGTGGTTGGACGGGGTTCTGAGGGCCTCGGTTGTATTTCGGATAGGGTTTCGGGTCGATTTTCCTCATTTTTCTACTGTTGTTATATGTCTGTTGTCCCTCTCTTCTATGCAATCGCATAGGCTTAGTCGTGATCGCATAGTGTCTATTTGAAATGCCCAGTTTTCTTCTATGCGTTCCTATTTCATGTACGCGATCGTGGAGGCCAGTCCTTTCCTTAAACGCGATCGCACACCTTCCATCGGACCGCGTAGGGTAGTCCCAGTCCCAGCGTCCGTTTTCCCTTATGCGATCGCATTACATAACTCGCGATCGCGTAACACACTGGAAATCAATCCTTTTTCTCCCTTATATGCGATCGCATCCGTGGTCCTGCTATCACGACCCAAAATCCTAACTCAGGTCGTGAGGGCGCCCAACAGCGGGGTCGGGCAAGCCAACACTCATTTTTCTAAGGGTTCTTTCTTGTTTGATTAAACATTTCCACATATACCAAGTTTTTAAAGCTTAACACATAATTTGAAAAGGATAATTAGTCAGTTTTAATCAAAAGTGGTCATAAGGAGGCGTGAGCCAATATATACGGACCCGAAATCCATAATAACTACCACGTGTGTGCCAGGAACTAGTGTCATAAGTCCTACGGGCATACAAACAGAATATACAAAAGATATAATATACAGTCCCACTGTCTGAAAGAAATAGACGGGAAATAAGAAAAAGTAACTCCATGGTGCTGCCGAGGATCGTCAGGAGAAGCAGCTCACTGTAAAGTCAGGTCCAACTATGATCAGAATCGAGCTCCGGTCTGATAACCAAATGCACCAGCCTCAGAACCTGTACAATTAAGTATAGAAGCGTAGCATGAGTACATAAACAAATATGTACCCAGTGAGTATCCCGCCTAACCTCGAAGAAGTAGTGACGAGAGGTCGACTTGACACTCACTAAGGTCCAACAAAATGATTAAACAAGATATAATATCAGTAACAGACATACAAGGATGACAAAAATAGTAAACATTAAAAATAATAGTAATTCAAATAAATACTCGAAGTAAATATACAATTACTACTTCATTATTCCTTTTTTTTTTCTAAAAATATATGGCCACTCAATATCCATAAAAGAATCATTAACAATTTAGCATGCGCATACAGGATAAGGAAAACCGGCATGAGCCATCATAATGATCACATCTATGCACTGTAGAGGGTCGAACGGCCCGAACCATAATATATCTTTCAATCTCGCCGTGGCGTACGGCCCGCTCCCATGAGAGTGGGGGACATAACACTCCGCTAGCAGAATATAAATTGCGAAGCGGTCACATGCACACACAACCCACACATTATTCTTTATAAATTACTTTTTAGTGAACAATTTCTTAAAATTTCTCAAATTCCATGATCTCAGGGAAACAAGCCGCATGTGATATTAAATTATTAAGCATATAGTTCATTTCAAGGAGAAATACAAGGCATGGTGTAGGCCTAACTACCCGGACATAACAATAATAGTCGCTACGTACGGACTCTCGTCACTTTGTGCATACGTAGCCCCCATAAAAATTAGCACATATCCATTTAAATCACCTAGGGGGACAGTTCCCTCTTACAAGTTTAGAAAGGAGACTCACCTCGCGTCGAACTTACTCCCCGGGTCAAGAATGCGCCCGAAACTCCGAACTCGTCACCCAAGGACTCGAAACTAACCAAACGTTATGTAAATATATCAAATTATACTCAAAGCATGGAATTCTCCTACTATTTAGTCAAATTCATCATTCTTGAAGAAATCCCAACATCCAACCCCGGGCTCGCATGATCGGATTCCGAAAATTCTCGAAGGAAACACTCACCCATAACCTAAGGATCACTAATATATGATTTTTGTATGAATTCATAGCAAATTCACGGGTAATTCTCTAAATTCTCGAAAGCCCTAGGTTACTACCCAAATCCTTAATTTTCCACTAATTAGGTAGTTAAATTCTACTAGGAATTCATGCATTAACTAACTTTAGGATAGAATTCACTTACCTTTTAGTAGCTAGGTAGTGGGACTCTTTTCCAAGCTCTCAAGATCGCCTATGGTAGAAGAAAATGGAGTGAAAATGGGATAATTCTGCATTTAAAGACCTTACTGCCTACAGGGGTTTCCGCACCTGCGACTCAACGGAAAATGGGATAAGGGCCTGGGCTCGCACCTGCGGGCAGGAGTCCGCACCTGCGAGAACTGGGCAACCCACCTAGAGGTCGCACCTGCGAGTCTTGAACCGCAGGAGCAGTCTCGCACCTGCGACTGGGCAACCGCACCTGCGACTGGGCAACCGCACCTGTGGTCACACCAGATCAGGTGCACCGACAACTGCTTTAGCTGGTTTTTGGTCTCGTTTGGTGCTCGAGAGGCACCTGGGCCCACCCGAGCCCCAGTCCAAATATACCAACAAGTCACAAATCATAATACAGACTCGCTCGAGCCTTCGAAGCACCCAAAACAATGCTAAAACTCAAAATCACACCTCAAAACCCCCTAGAATCAAACTTAGGAACTTTAAGTTTCTAGAATTCGCTAACAATGCGCTGAACCGACCTATACTATTCGGAATGACACCAAATTTTGTAGGCAAGTCGAAAATGACATAACTAAACTACTTCCGGTCTCGAAATTCCGTTCGGACCTCGATAACACAAAATCACGTCCCAAACCACAATATGAACTTAAGGAAACTCTTATTTCGATATTGGGCGCCGAAATGCTCACGGGTCATCCAAAACCCATTCCGAACATATGCCCAAGTCTGAAATCATCATGCAAAGCCACCGGAACAGTCGAAACTTGATTCCGAGGTCATTTTATACAAATGTTGACTGAAGTCAAACTGGGCCAAAAAAGACCAACCTTAAGGAACTAAGTGTTCCAATATCGCTCTAAACACTTCCGAATCCCGGACTACCCGCCCCCGCAAGTCATAAATCACAATAAGCCTCTATGGGGAGTTTCATTTAGGGGAACGAGGTCCGATAACGCAAAAAATGTCCGGTCGGGTCATTACACATGCGATCGCATAAAAGACCTTGGGTCTAGCAAAATATTTCTTCTATGTGATCTCATGTATACTCCCGGGATCACAATTCAAAAAAATATCTAGGCAGAACAATTTATAATCTCAAAATTGGGGTTAAGCCATTTTTAACATATCTTGACTTCTAGAGCTCGATTTTAGGCGATTCTTTGAGGGGTTTTCACACAAATCTAATGGGTAAGCATTCTTCCACTATAATTAATTATATTTCATGAATTATTTATTATTTTTATCATTTAATTTGTGTTTTGGGTTGAGGGAATTGTGGGTTTTGAAAGAAAACTTCTAAAATATAAAATCATGACTTGAAAGGCCAAATGATATCAGAATTGGATGGATTTAGTATGGGTGAAGTCGTATCAGAATGGGTAACCGAAATTTGTAAAATTTTGTCGGGTTCCGAGGTGTTGGCCCGGGGGTCGACTTTTGGGTCGATTTTTATAATGTTGTAAAGATTGAGACTTTATTATTCAGAATAGTTCCTTATACGTTTTATGTGTATCTTGAAGTTGTTATTTGATTGTGAGTCGTCCGGAGGTTTTTTCCGCCCGAGAAGTCTATTTTTGAGTACTGAGTTGTCGTCTTTGAGGTAAGTATCTTGCCTAAACTTGTGTGGGGGAACTACCCCTTAGGATTGAGTCTTCCTTGTTGATTGTAGTCCGAGTATGTGAGGTGACGAGTGTCTACCCAGAATTATTTGCAATTAGATTGGCCTTTTAGGACTCGTAGGTTCTTATATTACCTGTGTATGATTTGTAATTGTTACATTGGAATCCTTGGTTGTTAATTTCATCCCTTCCTGTTTAAATTAGAACTACTTGTTTTTGGATTCCTTCGTTGGCTATTTGACTTTACTTGACTTAACTGAATATTCTATTTCTCTTATCATCATGCAACATTTTCTTCCTAGCTTGCCTAATTGACTAAAATTAGTGTCATCTAGCCTTATAGTTGACTAGATGTGATGACCCAAAAGGTCATCCCGTGTAATTATAGCTAAATCTGTGTTCTTAGGTCGTGAAAACCTCCTTATATCTCACCTCGATTTGCATGCACAGCCCAGACGTATAGCCGGGAATCCATTATGTGAAAAAATGATATTTTTGTGTTGAAATTTGAATAAAGTTGGCTTTGATCAATATTTTTGGTAAAAGGACCCGGATCCGTGATTTGACGGTCCTGGAGGGTCCGTAGGAAAATATGGGACTTGGGCGTATGCCTGGAATCGAATTCCGAGGTCCCGAGAAATGAATTTTTTGAAGAAAATTGTTTTCTGAAAAATTATAAAGGTTTTTGAAAATGAGATTTGATGTGAAACCTTTGAAATCAGGCCCGTATATGGTCTGTAGCTAGGAACAGGTTCAATATGTTTTATATATGTTATCTGTGAAATTTGGTAAGAAATGGACCTAGTTTGACGTGATTCAGATCCAAAATGGAAAATTTAGAAGTTTTGGAAGCTTAAAGGAATTTCATTGATTTTGAGGTTTAATTCGATGTTTATGATGTTATTTTGGTGTTTTGATTACACGAATAAGTCCGTAGGATATTTTTGAGGTTGTGTGCATATTTGGTTTGGAGCCTCGAGGGCTCGGGTGAGTTTTGGATAGGTTTCGAGGTGATTTTAGGCTTAAAAATCTGGTGTTGCACAGTTTTCTGGTGTCTGGTGTAATGTACTATGCGATCGCATAAGGTCACAACCGATCTCATAACACAGGCTGGGAGGGGGGCTGGTCTTTCTCTACGCGAACGCAAGGAGCTGGGTGCGAACGCGGATCTTTAGGTTCCTTGCTCTACGCGAACACACCCCATTAAGTCGCGATCACATAGGCTTAATGAGGGAAGGGGCTGGGTAGCTAATTTCACAGTGCGAACGCGACCCCTTAGTCGCGATCGCGGAGGGTAGTGTCCAGTGTGATGTGCGATCGCAGTAGCCCTGTCGCGATCGCAGTAGCCCTATCGCGATCGCGTAGGCCATTTTCGCCCAGTTATTCTTTTTGGTCAAAATCAGAACCCATTACGGGATTAGACCTAAATTTCATAGTTTCTTCTTCTCCACTTCATCTTGGGCAATTTTTGCAAGAAAACTTCAGCACAACTTCATAGGTATGTAAGCCTAGACTTATTTCCTTCAATATTCATCAACACCCATTAGATTTCTAGGCCTAAAACATGAGTTTAAGGGTTGATAATTAGGGATTTGGGTAGAGTTAGGGCTTTCTGATTATTTGGGAATTTGACTTTTTTTTGGGAGGATTTCAAAACAAATTACATATTTGGGCTCGTGGGGGAATGGGTGATCGGGTTTTGGTCCGAACCTCGTGTTTGGATCAAGCGAGCCCGGGGTCGATTTTTGGAATTTTGGGAAGAATGTTGGGAATTCTATAATTAAGCTTGGGAATTGAATTGTTTAGCATTTATTGATATTATTGAGTCGGTTATGTATAGATACGATTGTTTCGGAGTCGGGTTCAAAAGGAAAACCGGTTCTAGAGGCTTGATTTGGATTCTTGGAGTCGATGTAAGTGTTTGGCCTAACCTTAGCTTGAGGGAATAGGTGTTGAGTCCTAATTTCTACGTGTTTATTCCATGTTCAATGTATAGGTAAGGTGACGAGTACCTATATGTTGTTTGCAAGCATGGCCGTGAGTCGGAATTTTGCAATTATATGATATTTATTGGTTTTTACTATGTTTATGGGTTTAATATCAATTTGATAGTTATTCAATTGGTGGAAATTCTTGGTTATGAGTATTGTTGAGTAGTTGATTGGTTGGGGAACTTTATGTTGGATTATATACTTGTGTAGGATTGGTTATAGCTGTGTCCCTTGCCGGGACAATATTATTCTTGTTGATTATTCGGTGCTTTTAAGGTTTCTTATTGTTGATTTCATGTCAACTATTACTTCATTTATTTATTGTACGAGGGGACATTCCGTGCCGAGTGTTTATTTATTCATTTTATTGCACGAGGGGACATTACGTGCCGAGTGTTTGTGAGGTTATGCACGAGGGGACATTCCGTACTGAGTGTTTATTTATTTATTGCACGAGGGGAATTCCGTGCCAAGTGTTTATTTATTTATTGCACAAGGGGACATTCCGTGCCGAGTGTTTATTATTTATTGTACGAGGGGAGATTCTGTGCCGAGTGTTTGTGTGGTTATGCACGAGGGGACATTCCGTGCCATTCTGTTTTTTATTGTTCGGAGTTGTTAAACTTCTGTTGTTATTTATACATTCCAGTTGTTATCATATTATGTCATTTCTGTGAATTGTTGCCCCTTTTCCCAGAATGTTAGCTTCATTTTTCGTGCTTATCGGTTATTTCTTGTCTATACTTCTTTATTACATTATTGAACTATACATGTATTCGTTATTTGTCGTGTCCTAGCCTCGTCACTACTTCGCCGAGGTTAGGCTCGACATTTACTCAGTACATGGGGTCGGTTGTACTGATGCTACACCTACACTTCTTTATGTTGTGTAGATTACGGAGTCGGACCCAGTGGGCATTGATCGAGGGAGTGTCCTTCAGTCCACCAGGCGACACTGAGGTAGTCCTGTAGGCGTCTACAGGCCTTGGTGTCACCTTATATCTCTCTTCTTTTCCTGTCTTTATGTATTTCCGAGATAGTAGCACTTACTCATTCAGACCTTTATCTGTAGCAATCATAGACAGTCCGTGAAATTGTGACACCAGATTATTGGGAGTTGTTATTAAGGATTTGTTTTGTAATTCTGTTTAATTAAGTTGTTAGACTGCACTTCTTCCGCATTCTTATTTTTATTTGCTCTTGTATATCACTTTTAAATGCTAAATAACAAAGGAATAAAGTAGAATAACCAGTAACATTGGCTTGTCTAGCGGGTTCAACGTTAGATGCCATCACAGCCTGAAGGTGGTATCAGAGCACTAGGTTTCCTAGGTCTCACAATTCACGGACAAACTTGGTAGAGTCTGAGGGATCGGTACGGAGACGTCTGTACTTATCCCCCAGAGGCTGCAAAGTTAGTAATCGCTTCACATTTCTTCTTCTCTGTCATGCGGTTTGAATTCTAAATGCTAACTGATTTTCTATTCTATTCTCTCATAGATGGAGAGAATACATGCTTTCTCATCTACTGATCAGCAGCCCGATCCTCCTGTTGCAGCTCCTACAAGGGGCCGAGGCCGTGCTAGAGGCCGAGGCAGAGCCAGGGCTCAGCCCAGAGCAGCAGCCCCAGTGGAGGACCCACATGTAGACTTTGCCGATGAGGTTCCTGCTAAGACGGTTCCAATCGGACCAGCTCAGGTCCCAGAGTGGTTCATTGCCACCCCGGTTCTTTAGGATGCTCTGGTCCGCTTAGTGGGCTTTATGGAGGGCGTGGCTCAGGTCGGTCTCCTTCCTACTGCACCAGCCGTTTCTCAGGCTGGGGGAGGGACCTAGAATCCTTCTACCCGTACACCAGAGCATCTAGCTCCTCAGTTCCAAACTCCAGTACCTCAGACAGCTAGAGTAGCTCAGCAATGGATTGTGGCACCGGCAGTTGAGGGAGCACCTATGTCTGCCGACGCTTTGTGGAGATTGGATCGGTTCACCAAGCTATTTCCTACTACATTTACTGGTGCGCCATCAGAAGATCCCCAGGATTACTTGGACAGTTTCTATGAGGTTCTTCGGAACATGGGTATCGTGGAGTCCAATGGAGTTGATTTTTCTACCTTCCATCTTTCTAGTAACGCCAAGACTTGGTGGAGGGACTATTGTTTGACCATACCAGTTGGGTCTTCGCCTTTGACTTGGGCTCAGTTCTCCAAGTTATTCTTAGGGAAGTTTCTTCCAGTTACTCAGAGGGAGGATCTTCGGAGGCAGTTTGAGTGCCTCCAGCAGGGATCTATGACTGTTACACAGTATGAGACCAGGTTCATTACTCTGGCCTGACATACTATCATGATACTCCCCACTGATCGCGAGAGGGTGAGGAGGTTTATTGAGGGTCTAGCCCAGCCTATTAGACTCCAGATGGCCAGAGAGACAGGTACCAATATTTGATTTCAGGAGGCGGCCAATGTGGCCAGACGGATTGAGATGGTCTTAGCATAGCACATCGGTCAGGGGTCTGACAAGAGGCCTCATCATTTTGGCTGATTCAATGGTGCCTCATCTGGAGGAAGAGATTCTTTTGGCAGAGGTCCTCCTCCTAGATCATTCCATTCAGCACTCCAGGTATCCCACAGTGCACCACCAGCTCCAATCAGTGCACCGCCGCTTCAGAGCTTCCAGAGTGGTTATTCTCTTCGTCAGGGATAGTTTCAGTGACATCATTCTCAGCAACTGAGGTCTTGCTTCACTTGTGGTGGTGTGGGGCACATTGCCAGGTTCTATGGTTCTCAGTATCAGGGTTCTCGTGCTATGATTCCCGCACCAGGTGCACCCCCACCCCTCAGCCAGCTAGGGGTGAAGGTCGAGGTGCCAGAGGTGGAGGCCAGACAGTTAGAGGTGGAGGACAGGCCACAGGAGGTAGAGGTCAGTCCGCAGTGGGTAGACCCAGAGATGTTCAGGTTGGAGGGGCTCCGCCCCGATGCTATGCTATTCCTTCCAGGCCTGAGGCTGAGGCCTCTGATGCAGTCATTACAGGTATGGTTTCAGTTTGCAGCAGAGATGCTTCGGTTTTATTTGATCCGGGTTCTACATTCTCCTATGTGTTTTCATATTTTTCCCCTTATTTGATCATGCCCCGTGATTCCCTGAGTACTTCTGTATATGTGTCTACCCTGGTGGGTAATTATCGAGTCTACCGTTCATGCTTAGTGGTTATTGGTGGTCTGGAGACTCATTTAGATCTTGTGCTTCTTGATATGGTTTATTTCGATGTTATTTTGGGGATGGATTGGTTATCTCCCTACCATGCTATTCCGGACTGTCATGCCAAGACAGTGACCTTGGCCTTGCCAGGAGTACCTCGTTTGGAGTGGAGAGGGACTCTTAGTCATTCTTCCGGTAGAGTTATTTCATATATGAAGGCTCAGTGCATGGTCGAGAAGGGTTGTTTGGCATATTTTGCCTATGTTCGTGATTCTAGTGCTGAGGTTCCTTCTATGGAGTTTGCGCCCGTGGTTAGTGAGTTTCCAGAGGTATTCCCTGCTGACCTGCCGGGTATGCCACCCGACAGGGATATTGACTTTTGTATTGAGGTGGCTCCGGGTACTCAGCCCATTTCTAACCCGCTGTATCGTATGGCCCCGCTAGAGTTGAAGGAGTTGAAGGATCAGTTGCAGGATTTTTTGGATAAAGGCTTCATCAGGCCTAGTGTTTCTCCTTGTGGTGCCCCAGTGTTGTTTGTCAAGAAGAAAGATGGCTCGATGAGGATGTGTATTGACTACCGGCAGTTGAACAAGGTTACTGTTAAGAATAAGAATCCTTTGCCGAGGATTGATGATTTATTTGACCAGCTTCAGGGTGCTTTAGTGTTTTCCAAGATAGACTTGAGATCTGGTTACCATCAGCTGAGGATTAGGGCATCTGATGTCTCTAAGATAGCCTTTCGCACTCGGTATGGGCATTATGAGTTCTTGGTGATGTCATTCGGGTTAACAAATTCCCCCACTGCTTTTATGGAGTTGATGAACCGATTGTGCAGGCCCTATTTGGATTCGTTTGTTATAGTCTTCATTTATGATATTTCGATTTACTCCCATAAACGAGAGGAACATGAGCAACACCTTCGAGTCGTCCTCCAGACTCTGAAGGACAGTCATTTGTATGCCACATTTTCCAAGTGTTAGTTCTTGTTGAGTTCGGTTGCCTTTCTAGGACATGTGGTATCATCAGAGGGTATTCAGGTGGATCCCAAAAAGATTTTAGTAGTCAGGGATTGGACTAGGCCCACTGCAGCTACAAAGATTCGGAGTTTCTTGGGCTTAGTAGGTTGTTATCGCTGGTTTGTGGAGGGTTTTTCATCTATTGCAGCTCCGATGACCAAGTTGACCCAGAAGGGTGCCCTGTTCAGGTGGTCAGATGAGTGTGAGGCGAGCTTTCAGAAGCTCAAGACAGCCTTGACCACGGCACCGGTTTTAGTTTTGCCCACAAGTTCAGGACCATATACCGTGTATTATGATGCTTCACGGGTTGGACTTGGTACAGTGTTGATGAAAGATGGCAAGGTTATAGCTTATTCTTCATGTCAGTTGAAGGTTCATGAGAAGAACTATCCAGTTCATGATTTAGGTTAGCAGCCATTGTTCATGCGTTGAAGATTTGGAGGCATTATATGTATCGGGTGCCATGTGAGGTGTTCACGGATCATAAGAGTTTGTAGAAGGAGTTGAATATGAGGCAGAGAAGATGGTTAGAGCTATTGAAGGACTATGACATTACCATCTTATATCATCTGGGGAAGGCCAATGTTGTGGCCGATGCTTTGAGCCGGAAGTCAGCCAGTATAGATAGTCTTGCTTATATACTGGTCGGGGAACGACCGCTTGCTTTAGATGTTCAGGCTTTGGCCAACCGGTTAATGAGATTGGAGGTTTCTGAGACTGGCAATGTTTTGGCCCATAGTGTGGCTCGTTCTTCATTATATGATCGTATCCGGGCCAGGCAGTGTGATGATCATCATTTATGTGTTCTTAGAGATACGGTCCGGCACGGAGGTGCCAAGAAGGTCACAGTTGATGATGGGGGAGTTTTGAGGATGCAGGGTCGTATTTGTGTACCTGATGTTGATAGAATTTAGGAGTTGATATTGCAGGAGGCCCATAGTTCCCGGTATTCCATTCATCTAGGCGCCGCAAAGATGTACCAGGACTTGCGACAACATTATTGGTGGCGGAGGATGAAAAAGGATATTGTAGCATATGTAGCTCGGTGCTTGAACTGTTAGCAGGTTAAGTACGAGCACCAGAGACCCGGTGGTTTGATGCAGCAAATTGAGCTTCCCGAGTGGAAGTGGGAGCGTATCACCAAGGATTTCGTAGTTGGACTCCCACAGACTCAGAGGATGTTTGATGCGGTGTGGGTCATTGTGGATAGGCTGACCAAGTCAGCACACTTCATTCATGTATCAGTTTCGTATTCTTCGGAGAAGTTGGCAAAGATCTACATCAGGGAGATTGTTCGCCTGCATGGTGTTCCTGTGTCCATTATTTCTGATCAAGGTACTCAGTTTACCTCCCATTTTGGAGAGTATTTCAGCGTGAGTTGGGCACACGGGTTCATTTGAGCACAACATTTCATCCTCAGACGGACAGACAGTCCGAGCGTACTATTCAAATTTTGGAGGATATATTGCGAGCATGTGTCATTGATTTTGGAGGTTCATGGGACTAGTTCTTGCCTTTAACTGAGTTTTCCTACAACAACAGCTATTAGTCGAGCATTCAGATTGCTCCGTATGAGGTGTTGTATGGTAGGCGGTGTCAGTCGCCAGTTGGGTGGTTCGAGCCGGGAGAGGCTACATTGTTGGGTTCAGAGTTAGTCCAGGATGCCTTGGATAAAGTGAAGATTATTCAGGATAGACTTCGTACAGCCCAGTCCAGGCAGAAGAATTATGCGGATCGCAGAGTTCGTGATTTGGCATTTGTGATTGGAGACCGGGTATTTCTTCGAGTGTCACCCATGAAGGGCGTGATGAGGCTCAGAAAGAAGGGAAAGTTGAGCCCAAGGTACATTGGTCCATTTGAGATTCTGGACAAGGTGGGAGAGGTGGCCTACAAACTTGCTTTTCCACCTAGTTTATCAGTCGTGCACCCGGTGTTTCATGTATCTATGCTTCAGAGGTATATTGTCGATCCCTCTCATGTACTTGACTTCAGTGGTGTTCAGTTGGACAAGGATTTGACTTATGAGGAGGAGCCGGTAGCATATTAGCTTGGCAGTTTCGTCAGTTGAGATCGAAGAGTTATCCTTCAGTTCGTGTTCAATGGAGAGGTCACCCTGTTGAGGCAGCTACCTGGGAGTCCGAGTCCGATATGCGGAGCCGATATCCCCATATTTTCCCCGATTCAGGTACCATTCTATGTCCGTTCGAGAACGAATGGTTGTTTTAGAGGTGGAGATTGTGATGACCCAAGAGGTAATCCCATGTAATTTTAGTTAAATCTGTGTTTCGAGGCCATGAATACCTCCTTATATCTTACCTCGATTTACGTGCGCATCCCGGACGTATAGCCAGGAAGCCGTTATGTGAAAAACTAATAAAAATGATATTTTTGTGTTGAAATTTGAATAAAGTTGGCTTTGATCAACATTTTTGATAAACGGACCCGGATTTGTGATTTGAAAGTCTCGGAGGATCCGTAGGAAAATATGGGACTTGGGCGTATGCCCAGAATCGAATTCCGAGGTCCCCAGTCCAAGAAATGAATTTTTTGAACAAAATTATTTTCTGAAAGATATAAAGGTTTTTGAAAATGAGATTTGATGTGAAACCTATGAAACCAGGCCCGTATTATGGTTCTGGGGCCCGGAACAGGTTCAATATGTTTTATATGTGTTATCTGTGGGCTTCCGTAAGAAATGGACTTAGTTTGACGTGATTCAGATCGGAAATGGAAAATTTAGATGTTTTGGAAGCTTAAAGGAATTTCATTGATTTTGAGCTTTAATTCGATGTTTATGATGTTATTTTGGTGTTTTGGTTACACGAATAAGTCCGTAGAATGTTTTTGAGGTTGTGTGCATATTTGGTTTGGAGCCCCGAGGGCTCGGGTGAGTTTTGGATAGGTGTCGGGGTGATTTTTAGGCTTAAAAATCTGGTGTTGCACAGTTTTCTGGTGTCTGGTGTAATGTACTATGCGATCACATAAGGTCCCCCGCGATCGCATAGTACAAGCTGGGAGGGGGCCTGGTCTTTCTCTACTCGAACGCAAGGAGCTGGGTGCGAATGCGGAGCTTTAGGGTCCTTTCTCTACACGAACGCACCCCATTTAGTCGCGATCGCATAGGCTTAGTCTGGGGCTGGGGCTGGGGCTGGGGCTGGGTAGCTAATTACACAGTGCGAACGTGACCCCTTAGTCGCGATCGCGGAGGGTAGTGTCCAGTGTACTATGCGATCGCAGTAGCCCTGTCGCGATCGCGTAATCCATTTTCGCCCAGTTATTCTTTTTGGTCAAAAACAGAACCCATTACGGGATTAGACCCAAATTTCATAATTTCTTCTTCTCCACTTCATCTTCGGCGATTTTTGCAAGAAAACTCCACCACAACTTCATAGGTATGTAAGCCTAGACTCATTTCCTCAATATTTATCAACACCCATTAGATTTCTAGGCCTAAAACATGAGTTTAAGGGTAGAAAATTAGGGATTTGGGTAGAGTTGGGGCTTTTTGATTATTTGGGAATTTGACCTCGTTTTGGGGTCGGATTTCAAAACAAATTACATATTCGAGCTCCTAGGGGAATAGGTGATCGGGTTTTGGTTCGAACCTCGTGTTTCGATCAAGCGGGCCCGGGGTCGATTTTTGGAATTTTGGGAAGAATGTTGGGAATTCTATAATTAAGCTTGGGATTGAATTGTTTAGAATTTATTGATATTATTGAGTTGATTATGTATAGATACGTTTGTTCAGAGTCGGGTTCGAAAGGAAAAGCGGTGCTAGAGGCTTGATTTGGATTCTTGGAGTCGAGGTAAGTGTTTGGCCTAATCTTAGCTTGAGGGAATATGTGTGGGTCCTAATTTCTACATGTTTATTCCATGTTCAATGTATAGGTGAGATGACGAGTACCTATATGTTGTTTTCAAGCATGACCGTGAGTCAGAAATTTGCAATTATATGATATTTATTGGCTTTTACTATGTTTATGGGTTTAATATCAATTTCATAACTATTCATTTGGTGGAAATTCTTGGTTATGAGTATTGTTGAGTAGTTGATCGGTTGGGGAACTTTATGTTGGATTATATACTTGTGTAGGATTGGTTATAGCTGTGTCCCTTGCCGGGACGGTATTATTCTTGTTGATTATTCGGTGCATTTAAGGTTTCTTATTGTTGATTTCATGCCAACTTTTGTTTCATTTATTTATTGCACGAGGGGACATTCCTTGTCGAGTGTTTGTGAGGTTATGCACGAGGGGACATTCCATGCCGAGTGTTTATTTATTCATTTTATTGCACGAGGGGACATTCCGTGCCGAGTGTTTGTGAGGTTATGCACGAGGGAACATTCCGTGCCGAGGGTTTATTTATTTATTGCACGAGGGGACATTCCGTGCCGAGTGTTTGTGAGGTTATGCACGAGGGGAAATTCCATGCCGTTCTGTTTATTTATTGTTCAGGGTTGTTAAATTCCTGCTGTTCTTTATACATTCCAGTTGTTATCGTATTTTGTCATTTCAGTGAATTATTGCCCCTTTTCCTCCAGCATGTTAGCTCCCTTTTTCGTGCTTATCAGTTATTTTCTGTCAATACTTCTTTATTACATTATTGAACTATACAAGTATTCGTTATTTGTCGTGTCCTAGCCTCGTCACTACTTCGCCGAGGTTAGGCTAGACACTTATGTTTAACCAAAGAATTAGAAACTTTGACTAAAGCGTATTTTTAAGATGAATACTTGTTACTGATAATCAAGGTAATGGAGAAAAATAAATAATAGACAATATTGCAGAAATATAGAAAATCGAAGTTGATTGTATTCGAGAAACAGATGCCTTTACAAGCTGTATTCCCCTCCCTTATATAGGAGATTCTTATAACGTATGACTCTTGCTACAATTACTCATTAATAACTAATTATGACATTAATGAGGCGTTACAAAGGATAACGGTAATTGGTGTTCGGTTACATAACGTTCGAGTAATCAATTGTGGGTCCTTGAATTTACCCGTAGCTTTGTCTAGATTCATTCTGACCGTGCCTCTCTCCCGTTTTGATCAAGTTGAGTTTCTCATGGATGATAAGTTCGTGGGTTTACTGAACCATGCCTCTTTGTACCGTACCTCTTCAAAGAATCACATCTAGCTGTCGCACTTTCCTGTGTCTACGTGACTGGCTGAGTTGTCAAAAGCTGGCTTACGTTTGAAACTTTTTTTTACCAATAAAGATAGTCCCCCCACTTACCATATATTTAACGATTAATATTTGGTAAGTGGATATTCATTGAATCATTGTATCCTTCTCTGCGCCATAGGCGTCGTTTGTCACTTCCATTTAATGCTCATACCACGTGTCCTTTTCTGATTGGTTCTGCATTTACTCAGCATCTTTTAGGGCTTTTGCGGCTGTGTCAGTCCCGAAATGACATCTTCAATTATGACTTTTCATCATTATTTTCCTTTTTCTTCATGTTTGACGGTTGTCTTCAAGTATAAATACATGTTTTCTTTTCTTTGCTTCCACGAAACACTTTTCTAACGTTGTATTTTGTAAAGAACTTTCTTCTTCGCCTTTGTAAACATATCTTCTTCAAACCAACCTCAAAGAGTAATAGATCTTGAAAGTTTAACGCCACATCTTCTACTCCGACTAGGAGTCGGAGGGGTGGTAGACTTAGAAGTCTAGGATCCACTCCTTCGAGGGGCTCCTCTTCTTCTCAGATAGTTCCTCCTCTTTCCACTAGATCGCCAGTTTCTCCGAGATTTAGGGTTTCTTGGTCTTTGTCTAGAGGTAGAGGCGAACACCTTCGTGAGCATGGAGTCAATGAAATTGTCCCTGCTGAGTTTGTTTTTGCTTGGGACAGTCAAGTTCTTGTAGATCAATCTTCTTCTCTTGATAGTGTCGAAAGATATCCAAACCTTATAACTGAGGGTCAGATTTCCCTTGTTCGTAGGGAGTGCTTTTGGAGGTCTGACTTTCCTGTCTATATTCCGAATAGTAATCAAAGAATAACGTCTTACAAGACGGGATATTCTTTTGTTTATACGTATCCTTTCACTTTAGGGTTTAGACCCCCCATTGACCCAGTTATAATTGAGTTTTGTCGTTTTTTCTGTATCTGCTTAGGAAAAGTTGGCCTGCTTGTGTGGCATGTTGTCGCATGTCTTAAGAGTTTGGCTTCTTTAGCCTCAGTTCCTTTTACCTTCAACCATCTTATTCACCTCTACTCTCCTACCTTATTTTGTGAAGGGGTTTTTACTCTAACTGCTAGAAGTAAAAGAGTGTTGGTAACCCCTAGAGATGATAAGGATAGGGGCTGGTACCTCTGGTATGTTGTTGTACCCACTATTGGTTTAGTGGGTGAAGAAAATCTTCCCTTCCCTGAGAAGTGGAATCGCGCACGTGAGTATGCTTTAGCTCACATTTANTACGTATCCTTTCACTTTAGGGTTTAGACCCCCCATTGACCCAGTTATAATTGAATTTTGTCGTTTTTTCTGTATCTGCTTAGGAAAAGTTGGCCTGCTTGTGTGGCATGTTGTCGCATGTCTTAAGAGTTTGGCTTCTTTAGCCTCAGTTCCTTTTACCTTCAACCATCTTATTCACCTCTACTCTCCTACCTTATTTTGTGAAGGGGTTTTTACTCTAACTGCTAGAAGTAAAAGAGTGTTGGTAACCCCTAGAGATGATAAGGATAGGGGCTGGTACCTCTGGTATGTTGTTGTACCCACTATTGGTTTAGTGGGTGAAGAAAATCTTCCCTTCCCTGAGAAGTGGAATCGCGCACATGAGTATGCTTTAGCTCACATTTACCTTTTCTTATTTTGACTTGAGATGTTTTATTAACACCGTATCTGTTTTTTCTTCTCTCAGCAATCATCAATATTGTTGAGAATGTCTCTTGTATTCGTGATTGGGTAGAAAAATTGTTGTTTGTTCCTCATTCAGAAGAAAGATCTTGGAAGTACCTCGCTGGGAGGTATGGTTGGCAAGTAAAGACCCATGGTAAGTGAAGCTCTTGTTCTTGCTTCTTTCCTTACTCGAGTCTTTTTTTTTGTCATTTAACTTTTTTCCCTTTCAATAGGGTTCTCTGCTCGTGGGGTGTCTTCTTCATCTATCCCGAATATGTCCTTGGCTCAGGGCCAAGAAATTATTGTTTGTTCATCTTCCTCGAAGAGGGAGATTAGTGAGTCTCGTTCCTTAAAAAGAAGAAGAGGGTGCTTTAGTACACAGGCCATAGAGAAGGAGAATGGTTTTAGATGATGAGCTTACAGCCTTAACCTTGCCTTCCGTGTCTGTGATTGAGCCCCCTGTCCTTGATGATGTTTCACATTCCCCTATTCATGAGGGTGTTTATCTTGCTCCTAGCGATGTCCCTTTGGCTGCTGTCTTTCCTGCTTCTTTGAGAGAAGTTGTTTCGTCTGTTTCTTTGGCTATTTCAACTGTTGTTGCTTTTCCCGTAACTTCTTCAACTCTTCAACTCTCTAGGCCTGCTGCTTTGACCGTGGCTTCTCCAGCTCCTCAACCTTCCGTGCATGTTGTTGTTCCATCTCTGCCTGCTTCCATGCCTTCCGTTAGGGAAGTAGGGTCTTCTAGCAGAGAGATGTGGCAGGTGGGAATAGAGGTTCCAGCTGAGGGGAATCTTTTCAAGAAAATGGGTGAGCTCGAAGTGTGGCTCAAGCCTTTGATAGGTCCCTATGAGAAATCAAAGCTAGCCAGCCACGGTGCTCTTACATGGACCAATGAGGTCGTGCATACTTCTTTTAAGGTATGATGCAAGTTATCCTCTTTCACTCTCGTATATGAAATTTACCATATCTACCTGGTTTATTTTTTATAGATTAACCTTATAGGCATGGAGCTTATGAAGAGGATTTCAAACATGGACCAAGAGACAAGAGAGTTGCAGGCCGATGTTGATAATTGGAGAGCACAGTATTATAGCCTAAGGATTGACATGGATGCTTTAGAAGAGGAAATAAGTACCTTGAAGTGGCAGATAAGACTCATGGTAGCAGAACTGGCAGTGGAGAGGGCTTCTTGTAGTCAGGATGATAAAGATAAGAGTGTTCTGGAGTCTTCATTCACGGAGCAGCTGTCTCGTGCCTCAGATGAGATTAGAGACTTGAAGAACTTGTTGGGACAGAAGGAGGAATACTCAGGCGAGCTCGTGCAATCACTCACTCGTACTCAAGAAGACCTTTGTAGGGCTTTAGACAAAGCACAAACTTTAGAGAAGTTGATTGTTCCATTAAGGGCCGCCCATGAAGTTGCGGAAGCGGAGAAGGATGGATTGAGAGCTGAGCTTCAAGTATGGGCAAAGGATTATGAAGATTTGGAAGAGGTGGCTGCTGTCGATATGAGCTGGGCGTATATGAATTCTCGCCTTGACACATTGATGGAAATGAGCCAAGAGGGTTTTGACCTTAGTGCTGAAATAGCCAAAACTAAGGAAGCCATGGAGAAGGCTCAACAATATCATAACCTCTCTTCACCTGATGGTGAGATTCCAGTCGCTCATGCCTCTTAATCCCCAGTTTCTCCCGCTCCTTCTGCCACGGAAGTCAACCCCTCTCTCGAAAAGATTTAGTTGGTTTATACCTTTTTTTTTCTTTTTCTTTGTATCAATTGGTGGTTACCCCCAGTCACATCGGGGGTAAATTTGAATTTCCTTAAAATCCCCAAATGACAAATTAGGGGCACCACAATGTATATAAAATTTTATACGGCTAAGTATAAGTTAATACTTAGTTTTAGCCGTTTTAATATATAAATATTAGTTCGACTTTTGTTGAGTTTCTGTTTCACTCTTTAAGTCTTTTGCATGCTTCATTTTTCGAGGTTTTAGTTTTACCTTCGAGTTTTGCATGNTCACTCTTTAAGTCTTTTGCATGCTTCATTTTTCGAGGTTTTAGTTTTACCTTCGAATTTTGCATGGGGAATGCTTTAGACTACTCGTACCTTTTTTAATAGGCACGATGTCATATCAAATGTGTGCCTTTTTGTAATAGGCATAGCTTATGGAAGAAGACATCTCAACTTGATGATAATGCAATAGAGTGATAGGAATTTTACACATGTTTAAGAATATTTCCGAGGAAAGTTTTTCTTATTTGAACTTCCATGACATTTTACATGTGTTTGATTATCGTCTAAAACTCATGCTTGCAACTGTTTTTGTTTAACAGATTTGATATACTCTTGTATTTCGTAANATTTTTTATTAGTAACAGCTTTTGTAAAGATTGGGGTTTTTACCCGCAACTGTTTCGGAAACAGTTTTCTAATAAGTGCGAGGGAAATGTTTTTTTATTCGTAACTGTTTTTATTTTATAACAATTACTTGAACAGATACAAGGATTTAGATCTTTTCATCCATAACTATTTTATTTGAGAACAGTCTTTTGAATGGAAACATTGATGATGATCTTTTACCCCTAACTGTTTTTGTTACAATAGCTTTGAATAAGTATAAAGATGTACATTTCTTTCTCGTGACTAAATTTTTGCCTTTCACCCTGAATATGTTCGAAGTTTTTTGCTTTTTGCATTAGGCTTTGTATTTGGATGACTCTTTTGATTTCTTTCGATTCTGCTCGTGTCACTTGTCTTGTTGGGTAGATGGGTCTTCAGGCTCGTGCTTTTGACTTTCTGATAGTCTTTTTTGCTTCGTCTTAGCCTTCCATACTCTATAGTTCCCAAAGTGTTTGAGCTTTGAAGACTGAAATCTCGAGCACTTGATTATTCCTTCCTTGTGGTCCTTTTCCTGAAAATGAAAAACATTGCGGACTCGAAGGGCATATAGTTTTTTAGATGATGACTGCTTAACCCTTTTAAAACGTCCATCAGAAAGTGTAACCCTAGATCGGGAATTGTGTTATTTCCTCGCGTCTTTGCAGGTCTAATATCGTCATCTGGTGATAGGTTAGCTTTGTGCCTATCATCTAAAAAAGTTAGTAAATTTTTTAAATGTTCAAAGTAAAATCGAACGTGTTATACCTGATGAGGGGTATTCTTTTCTTTTAGAAGTAATACTACTTTAAATGGATGGCGTTCCAGCTTGTTGGCAGAACTCTGCCGTCCATAGCTTCCAACTCATAGGCGCCTTTCCCAACTATGCCTCGGATTTTGTAAGGTCCTTCCCAGTTTGGATTTAGCTTTCATACACCTGCTTCTTACGTTGATTGAAAAGATTTTTAAGGACGAAGTCCCCAATCTTAAATTACCTGAGATGAGCTTTACGGTTGTAATAACGCTCTATGATTTGTTTCTGAGCTGTCATCCGTATCAATGCTGCTTCTTTCCGTGGTTCGAGTAGGTCCAGGTTGGTCCTTAATTCGTCGTCATTTTCACCCTCCATGGCTGTTGAGAACATTATGCTTGGTTCGCCAATCTCCACCGGTATTAAGGCTTCTGAGCCATAAACAAGTGCGAACGGAGTTTCTCCCGTGGCTATCTTTGAAGTTGTTCTGTATGTCCATACTACCGCTGGTAACTCATCCGGCCAGTTTCCTTTGGCTTTATCCAGCTGCTTCTTTAGATTGTTGATGATGACCTTATTCGTTGACTCAGCTTGACCATTAGCCACGGGGTGGTACGGCGTTGAAGGGATCCACTTGATTTGCCAACTTTCGAGGAATTCTGTGATTTGCGAGCCTATGAATTGTGGGCTATTATCACACACGATTTCCTTTGGTATTCCAAAGCGGCATATTATGGTTCGCCATAAGAAGCTTTTAATCGCACTTGTTTGAACGCTTCTGACTCTACCCATTTTGTAAAGTAGTCGGTTAGCACGAGTAAAAATCGTATCTGTCCTTTAGTTGTGGGAAGAGGGCCCACTATGTCCATACCCCATTTTATGAAAGGACATGGGGGTATTATTGGATGTAATAATTCCTCTGGTCGATGCATGTTATTAGCAAACCTTTGGAATCTGTCACATTTAGATACGAAGTTCTCGGCTTCTTCTTCCATTTTAGGCCAATAGTATCCAGCTCTGATTAGTGTTTTCACTAAAGATCTCGCCCTTGAGTGATTTCCACAGTGTCCTTCGTGGACTTCTTTCATCACAAATTCCATTTGGTTAGGTCCGAGGCATTTAGCTAGGGGTCCTCCGAACATCTTGCGATAAAGTGAGTTGCGAATAAGGCAGTACCGTGAAACTTTGCGGCGAAGTGCTTGAGCTGCTTTCCTGTCTTCAGGTACGGTACCATTCTGCAAAAAATTAAGAATTTCCTTTCTCCAGTCGCAGGTTACGTTGTTGAAAGTTACCTCATTCATGTCCTGGTCTATTATTGAATGAAATGGTTGAACGACAAATGTATTGTCTTTGTTCATTACCTCCGTAACTGCTGCGAGGTTAGCTAGTGCATCTGCTGCTGCATTTTCCTCTCTAGGTATTTGTATTACCTTCCATGTTTTGAATTGTCTCATGAGCTCTCGTGCTTTTTCCAGATATTGCTGTATTATAGTCCCTCGAGCGATGTAAGTCCCCTGTATCTGATTTACTACCAGTTGAGAGTCGCTGTTGATCCCAATTTGCTCGATTGAGAGCTCCCGTGCGAGTTCAAGCCCTGCAATAACAGCTTCGTACTCTGCTTCATTATTAGTTATAGGATAACACTTGATAGCTTGCCATGTCTTTTCACCCGTGGGTGATATCAAGACTATGCCTAAGCCGGCACCTTTTATATTTGAAGAACAATCGGTGAACAAGGTCCATAGGCCCGGATTAGCACCGTTAAAGAGTTGTAACTCTTTTTCTACTTCAGATACAATGCTATTACTAAAGTCAGCAACAAAATCAGCTAGTATTTGAGACTTAAGTGCAGTCCTAGGCTGATAGATTATTTCATGCTCACTTAATTCTATGGACCACTTGCTAATCTTTCTGACAATTAATGTTTATGCAGAATATTTCTTAAAGGATATGAGGTCACAACAGTGGTTGGGTGGCATTGAAAATAGGGTCGTAATTTTCTAGATGCCATTATTAAAGCTACGGCTAACTTTTCCAGATATGGATATCTAGTCTCAGCATCTAGCAAAGTTTTACTTACATAATAGGCAGATGATTGTTTACCTTTTTCTTCTCTTACCAATACTGCACTTACAACAATTTCTGAGACAGCCGGGTAGATGTACAATATTTCCCCTTCTTTTGGCTTTGAAAGCAGTGGTGGTTTCGATAGATAAATCTTCAGATTCTTGAGGGCTTGCTGACATTCTTCGGTCCATTCGAACTGATTCTGCTTTTTGAGAACTGAAAAGAATTTAAAACGTTTTTCGGAAGATTTAGAAATAAACCTACCCAAAGCTGTTATTCTCCTTGTTAGTCTTTGAACTTCCTTTTTATTTGTTAAAACATCAGGTATTTCCTCTATAAATTTAATTTGAGCAGGATTTACCTCTATTCCTCTGTTTGACACAAGTAAACCCAAAAATTTACCTGATTTCACTCCAAAAGCGCATTTCTCTGGATTTAACTTCATATGAAACCTGCGTAGAATATCAAAAGCAGTAGAGAGATGCTAGAAATGGTCTTGTGCTTGTGTTGATTTTACCAACATATCATCAATATAGACTTCCATCGTCTTTCCAAGATGTTCTTGGAACATTTTAGTCACTAACCTTTGATAGGTGGCTCTAGCATTTTTTAAGCCAAAATGCATAACTTTATAACAATAAGTCCCCCTATTTGCAATGAAGGAAGTTTTATCCTCATCTGAGGGATTCATTTTAATCTGATTATAACCAGAATATGCATCTAAGAAGCTCAATAATTCATGACCTGCTATGGCATCAATCATTTGATCTATATGTGGCAATGCGAATGAATCTTTGGGGCATGCTTTATTCAAGTCAGTATAATCTACGAATACTCTCCACTTGCCATTCTTTTTAGGTACTACCACAGTGTTTGCTAGCCAGTTAGGGTACGTTACCTCTCATATCGAACCAATCTTCAAGATTTTCTATACTTCTTCGTTGATCACTTGGTTCTTGAATGGTCCTTGCTTTCTTTTCTTCTGCTTAACAGGTACGAAGGATAGATCTTCATTTAGTTTATGAGTCATCACTTCTGGTGGGATTCCTGTCATNGTGGTTCATGAATGACGTCCGGTCTGGAATCTGTATCTGTGTGGTATAGTATAACTTCCGTGGTAACTTTATTTTCCTTCTCGTAAGTATTTCTTTCGTACCTGTTTCAGCAATAATACCTTCCGTACCTATTTGGGTAGTAATTTCTTCCATGCTTGTTTGGGTTGTGTTACCTTCTTGGGAGATTCTCTTATCTCGTAATTCTTCCACCTCTATTTTTTTGTTGTAGTGTACCACAGAGTTTATATTTCTTGTGGTCTGCTGATTTCCTTTGATTTGTTGAATCCCCTACTCAGAAGGGAATTTAATTACCTGATGCAATGTGGAGGGTATCGCTTTCATGTCGTTGATCCATGGCCTTCCAATGATCACGTTATAAGCCATGTTAGTATCGATGACTTGGAACCTGGCACTTTTTATCACCCCCTCGGAATTAGTGCTAAGCTCAATTTCCCCTTTTGTTATAATCGTAGAGTTATCAAACCTTGATATGGCTCGTGCTTTTGGGATTACTTGATTCCTCAGCATAAGTGCTAAGCTCAATTTCCCCTTTTGTTGTAACCGTAGAGTTATCAAACCCTGATATGGCTCGTGTTTTTGGGATTACTTGATTCTCCAGTAGCATTTCTTCCACGACTCTTAGCAAAATGATATTGACTGAACTACCTGGATCAATCAACACTCTTTTTTATGTTAGTTTCATGTATAAGCAAAGATATTACCAGAGCATCGTTATGCAGAAGCATTAATCCGCTGATATCTACATCATCGAAGGTTATATCGTCTTCTTCCATATTTTCATGAGCCCGTTTCCCATGTGCAATTGTGAACTTTGTGGTTGTTTTGCAAATCACTCTGGTTACTTCTTCACCCCCGTGTATCACGTTAACGGTTCATTTTGGAGAAGGAGGCTTTGGGGGCTCATGCATGTTCCTCAT